>CAIGRF010226862.1:0-10525 GCA_903798235.1 Fraxinus ornus | reverse complement strand
TAAGACTCTGATAGTTCGAGAGCCGTTCGCGGGATGTTTATTCCCCGTCCGCTAGATGCTTATCCCTGGTTGAAGTCCTCGTTCCTTAAATAAAGGAAAATGTAGTCCTCGTTTCTTGAATAAAGGAAGAGGTGGCATTATCTTGGAATCCTCATTCAGGAAATAAAGTTTGCAGTCTGTAAAATCGAATTTGCACAAAAATTAAAAAGTACATCCTATTGACAAAGATCAAAGGGGAAGCCACCACATGGATAAACCATCTACCATGTAGGGAAGCATGGGCACCTTGGAGTAGAGGATCGGATCCCAAAAGGGATTACCTCATTGGCTCTCCGAGGCAGACATCATAGGCCTTCCATGATGAAGCTGAACGTCATGGGAGAAGCCTCCACATGGATGAACCATCCACCATGTGGGGAAGCATGGGCGCCTTGGAGAAGAGGATCAGATCCCAAAAGGGATTACCTTATTGGCTCTCCGAGGCAGACATCACAAGCCTCCCATGACGAAGCTGAATGTCATGGGAGAAGCCTCCACATGGATGAACCATCCACCATGTGGGGAAGTGTGAGTGCCTCAGAGAAGAGGATCGAATCCCAAAAGGGATTACCTCATTGGCTCTCCCAGACTGACATCACAAGCCTCCCATGATGAAACTGAACGTCATGAAAGAAGCCTCCACCATGTGGAAAAGCGTGGGCACCTCGGAGGAGAGGTTGGGGTCCCTAAAGAGGACCACCTCATCTGAAATCTGAGGCGTACATCATGGCGGGCTGAATGTCAAGGGAGAAGCCTTTACTTGGATGAACTATCCTCCAGGTATGGAAGTGTGGGCGCATCGGAGGAGAGGCAGGAGTCCCAAAAGAGGACCACCTCGTTTGAACTCAAAGGCGTACATCACAAGCCTCTCATAACGAAGCTGAACGTCATGGGAGAAGCCTCTACATAGATCGGCTACTTTCAAAGTGAATGAGCCTTGGCAGTTCAACTATTATCTGCCTTAGCTTCAAATAATTTCAGCGACTCTCAAAGTGAATGAGCTTTGGCAGTTCAGCTATTATCTGCTTCAGCTTCAAATAATTTCAGCTACTCTCAAAATAAATGAGCCTTGGCAGTTCAGCTATTATCTGCCTTAGCTTCAAATAATTTCAGCTACTCTCAAAGTGAATGAGCCTCGACAGTTCAGCTATTATCTGCTTCGGCTTCCAAGCAAACTCAGCTCTCTTTCAGCAGACAGCCTGAGCTCAAAGTAAGACAGATTCAAATTAACTATTGAAATTTCACGCACAGTATGAGTATCTACGTCTGGACTTGGGGGACTAATGTCACCACAAATTTCAAAAAATTTCTAATTAAAAGTCCACGCATGACATAAATAATCACACATGGACTTGGGGGACTATTGTTATGACTCGTTACTAGGTACTGTCACTTGGCCATCTTAACTAGGCCGTGGGCCTCTTGCTACATCATCCCAGGCCCATGTATATCCGAGGCTATATTATCTGAGGCCCATATTCTGAGGCTCTGTTCTTATCCGAGACCCATTACATCCGATGTTATATTATCCGAGGCCTATGTACATCCGAGGCCCATATTCTGAGGCTCTATTGTTATCCGAGACCCACGTACATTTGAGGCCCTTATTCTGAGGCTTTGACATTAACCGAGGCACTTTTCTGGATTTGAGGCCCAAGTAATTCCGAGGCTCCTCAATTAGTGACGGTCTACGTGCAAAGATTCAACTCATGATGAAGATCTTATTCGAATGATTGGTGTGACCCTTGTAAAAAATGTATTTGTATCTTGTCTTGTCAATTGTAAGAGCATTTAATGCTCTGTAGGGCTAGGAAGGTCAATTTGATTTCTAGGACTTGACGCCTCGGCCAAGGAGATGAGCCCACGTGTAAATTGATCCAAATGTCACCATTTAATTTGTAATACCATAAATACCCCCACCATGTAACAATTAAAGGCTAATGAAACTCATAATACTTGGAGCTATATTATTCTCTCATCCACTATCATATTTCAACTACGAATCTTGTTTNCTTGCGCATGCATAAGTGGGCCCGATATCTGTTGGCAACATTTTTTTAGGTCAACGGGTATTAATGCGAATTAAAATTATCTTTAGAATTAATTAGCAACTAGTCACTAATTAAATTATTATTCTAGATGATTAAACATGCAATTTCAATTTTCCTATGCTTAAATAGCGCATATATAGTAAGTAATAAAAAATAAAAAAAGAATGATCACAGAGAAACCCCAACTGAGTAAAAACTCTTGGCACTTTGTCAGTCAAATATCCACTCTAAATGATTCTTTAACTTACAGTCTACAAGACTAGACGACGACACGTACTATCTGATCTCCTGACGGCAATTCCTACAGCTCTCCTGAATTCGGTGCTCTTGCACCAATTTCAGCTACAATTTCCAAAGCTCTCTTGCAGCAACTACTAGATTTGTGGAATTGTCTATCTCTTGTGCATGCACGAAGAACATCGCGTTCTTCACCAACTATAACTCCAAACAACTTCCATTGATCTTCAGCAACTCTGATAAATATGGTGGAAGCAGCATTTTGGTATTTGAATTGGGAAACTGATGATTTTCACCGCCAAGAAAAGATCTCAATGAATAATGAAGGTTGAAAGCTTCAAAAATGTAGAGAATAAGGAATCAATATATTTACTCAATGTTCAACCTTAGAAAAATCGTTCTATGGCGTTTAAGTATGTATAGGTAGATTATGAATCAAATAGGCCGGGAAAAAGTCTTTAAAAACGAATTAAAAATATTCCGGATAACACTGTTGCTCAAGCGAGGGTTCAGCGACAGTCAAGCGATAGCTTGTCGCTCGAGCGAAGGCGAGGCGACAGTTTAGTGACGATGTTTCTATTTTTGTAGTTTGAGCCAAACCTTGGCGACAGTCTAGTGAAAATATGCGCTGTTCTTCCTTCTTTTCCCATTCTCGAAACTCTAGACATAAAACATATTTTTAGCAAATTGTACATTACTCCTTAACTTTTTACAGCCTATCGATTTTAGTCCTTTTTGTTCACAGAATCGTCAATTACATAATATCAAAAACTTAGCAAAATGGAAGTTGAACATGTATTTAATGAAGCGTATTATTCATGGAAAGAAGCACTTTGATGAAATAGTTAATGATGAGTTATTCAACTAAAGAATCTATAAGAGTTGATTATTTATTATATATACAGTTGATCAAGCTCTTTTTTGTACTTAAGCTAAGGTCTGAATAATTTCAAAAATATGGAAATAATTTTACGTTTATGTTTGATTTAAAAAAAAAATAGATAATGCAGATGATAACTGTTTAAAGTATTGGTGTGACAAGCTTGAAATTTTTTTGAAATATGAATGAAATTCTAATATTGATTGTTATGAGTTAATTTTTGAGCTGCAAATTGTTAGAAATTGTGTGTCAAAAGAGACCACAAAGACGAATGAAATCTTAGGCTACCATTGGTTTTCAAATATGTGGGTTGTTTATAGAATAATACTATTTACAATTATAGTTGCATGTCCTGAGAGTAGCTTGTCAAGTTTGAATCTGATAATCTTACCTTCGTTCAACAATGTCATGAGAAAGGTAAGATTGACTATGGTACCTATTGAATTTTTTAAAAATAGAATGATTGTATCAGTATAACTGTTTATTTTTCTTTATCAGAAATTCTAGAAGAGTAAATTTAATATAGATGTTTGAAAATTTTAAATTATTTCTTTTGTAACTTCGAATATTATTTTTATTTATAATAGATATTTCAAATATTCATATATGTTCCATATTTGAATTTGACTATGATTTTGTAATGACTCAGCTTTTGTGCTCAAGTCATTAATTTACGAACCATCCGTTCTGGGTGAAGTTGAGCCTAACTTACCCCTCACAAATTTCTATTGCGTTCTTAGGTTTCGAACCCTCGAACTTTTCCTTAAAAGAGACTTAGGTTGAATTCAGTACTAATTAGACAACCCCAATCGGTACAGGATTCAACTGAAATCTCTATTAAGGGGAGGTCATTTGTTTGAATTTTGGGGACTCGATAGAAATTTGTGAGTGATAAGTGGGGAGATGTCTAGCTAAAGTGAACAATACGTATGATATAATTAGTTGAGCATAGAGGCTGAATGGTTATAAAAACCGGTATGATAATATATATTTTATATATCAATAGAGGTTCCATATTTGAATTTGACTATGATCCAAAATCTCAAGATCAACCCTATACCTATGTGACGTTTGCTGGTCCACGTGACCTTGCTTGGATGCAAAGGGTAACAATGGCCATATCAATCATATTGGTACAGCGACAAATCACTGAAGGCCCCTAGTTCAAAAATATTTCACAAAAATTATGATTTATTGTTTTTTAAATTTCGATGTTCCCTTTCACTTCCTATCTCATACATATTTCTGAATAATTTTTAATATGTCGATATTATTTTTTCTCATTTTCAAGATTCTAAATATTAAAATATTGATGTTTTGGCTAAATTTGATAAGATAGAATATAAAACGAGACACGAAATACAATTTATATAATTCATTATTCTGTTTTCTGAGCAATCTTAAAGAAAATCACCCAATTAATATCAAGCTCTCGAAGATATTATAATAAATTTATTTATTTAAATAAAGTTGTAAACACAATTCTCCATATATATGTACATAAAAATTCGTTTTTTCAAACAAACGTATGTTCAAATATATAAAATCGTCTCCTCCAACAATTCTCAAACTTTAAGCCCATGTTTGGTGTATATTAAAATTTGATTAATTTTTCAAATCAAAGTTAATAATTAATTTTAACAACACATTTCATGTGTCCCACATTTTAAGCCCTTGTTGCCCCAGTTTGGTGGCCATTTTTTAAAAATCATTGTTTTGAATGGTGAATTTTTGGAGAATGTGCGATTAAAAAGTAAAGAAAAGTTTTGAGTTTACGTATTGAATATTTGATTGTGTGAATGAATGATTAAAAATGAGTATATAGAAATTTTTTTTATTCAAAGAATGAGAGAAAAGCATGGGCTAAATTGCACCAAACAGGGGCAAAGTGGTGTGACAAGATATTGGAGGAACTTTACGTTGTATAATAATAATTCTCTCAATATTTTTTTTTTTTTGTTGTTTTCCTCTTATTTTTATGATCTCGCGTGAGGCATGTGCACCCTGATAATAAACTAATAATAAAATCCCCACTTGCTCATCACTGTATATAAACCAACACCACCCAATTCATCACTCGATATTCGTAGTTTCTTGCTCTCCTCTCCAATACGCTAACGCAATATGGACTGTACAATGAGGACTATTTCCTTGTTTTCACAGTCATCTAATGGTATTTCAGGAACCGCAAGGAGTCCACTTCTATGGCAGATACCGCGTCGATTTTCATCAGGTCGAAGTGATATCATTTGCAAGCCATTGGCGGTGTCATCTCCAAGTGCAACGCCATTGATCCCTGCTGAAAATGATGCTCTGTATACTTATATTCGTCAACCTGTGGTGAGCAATCATTTTGTTTACTGTATTTTCATCTCCTTTTTTTACTATGTTAGAACTTTTTTAGCTCGAGCGGAACCGAGGTTCTCTTCGTGTGTGTTGGAGGTTCTCATTCGTTTATTTCTAATGAACTTGTTGGTTTTGAGAAACTTATTGTCAATTGGCATGAACATGATTTCCCTTTTTATTACTACATGGTTTTGTAGTAATTGTGATGGCATATTGTTTGAAGAAGAGATTTAAATCAATACATGTTTCTCCTCGTACAAATACGAGCATCTACAATAGATTATTTATTTATAAAGAATAACTTATATATTATAGAGAGTATGGATGACAACGGGGTGAGTATGGGACGGGTCGGTCATTACCACCTCTATTTTGTCGGGTAATTTTATTATCTTGTCACATATCCATACACTGTTAAAGCGGGACGAGACGGGTTCGGGACGACCCCGCCCCATTTTTTTTTTATATCTTTAGTTAATAAATATAATTACTTTTTTACCAATTTGTTAAAAACAACTTATGTTTTCTTTAAAAATGATGATAAATTTATTATTTTTATTCGATAAAAAACTTAAATTTGAAATTAACTTTAAACGGAGCGGGGACTATGTTTCCCTTGTCCGTCCCGTACCTACTTCGGGGTAATGATCCTTGCCCCGTTTACCCGCTTGGATGGGTAATCCCCATCCCATTCGGTGCAGGGCCACGGGTATCGGGTTAAACGAGTTTTTGCCATTCCTAAGAGTATCTTTAAATTTGAAGAGTCAAAATTTTTATATACTACAACAAAGCTCACTATTTTGACGCTTCATTTTACCTTTCTAAAGAAACATTTATTAATTTCATCTCATATTTTATTTAACATAATTTTTTATATGTCAATGAACAATCAATTTAAGTTTGGTTTGAATAGTTTAAGAAGTAGAATACTGAAATATGTGACTTATTAAATGCATTCATTGTGAATATAAAATTAGTCTGGGTATTTAAATTTGGAGAGTCAAAATTAATCTCTATTTTAAAGGGTTAAAACAGAGACTCTCTTCAAACTTATTAAATAATAGCATTTATTTAGAGAGTTTCTTGAAAGCACTTTTAAGAGTTGAAAATTTAAAAATCACATAATGACGTGGTATTAAAACAAAGTATTTATTAAAAATTGTGCACATAAAAGTAAAGCCTCTATCTTGGTCTCTAAAATTTACATTTCTCCAAATTCATTTTCAATCACATTTTTTTTTTCAATTCATTATTTTTGCACGTCGACCTATAACTTTTTTACTTTTTAACCGTAAATTCTAAAAAAATCACACTTTAACAAAATCTATTCTAATAAAGTTCAAATATATATGCGTAAACCCTTATTGGAGCTTAAACTTTCAAATGAAATAATTAACGATTTTTATTTCTCATTGACATATTCTTCATTTTTTTTTTTTTTTTTTGTTTGCTTTACAAAAACATGTCATTCGGCATTTACATGACTCCCTTTATCATTTCATGGTTTCGAAGTTATTAAGGTTGCAAGTCATTTTTTTATCTAAATTAAGGCTTCTGTTTCATGGCTTTGTAGATAGTTACTCCTGAAGTCGACGACGGCACGAAGCACAGAGAATTGCTCGAAAAAACTCGACGAGAACTGCAAAAAAGAACAAAACCAGTTGAGACGCTAAAACTAATAGACAATCTTCAACGACTAGGAATTGCGTATTATTTTGAGGATGATATCAATGCATTACTGGATCGGTTCTCTGATGGTTTGCCCAATGAAGATCTCTTCACAACAGCCTTATGTTTCCGCTTGCTCCGTGACAACGGCTACAAAACCGGTTCTGGTATAAAATTCGCAACACCTTTAGTTCTTATTATATAAATTTATTGATATAGTCCTAGTAAAAATAATATAATGCTATAACTATTATCCTCTCTACCAGTGGCATATCCAGGATATTAAGTCTGTTAGGGTGGTCGTTGAAGGCACTAGTAAGATTATTTAATTAAATAATATTTAAAAAATTTCAATCAATATATAAATACAATAAAACGTAAAAGTCATATACATTTGAAAATATAATCCAATACAGCCTAAAATGATAAGAAAAAAAATATTTTTCAATCATATTTGTATTATCAAGTTTCAACTTTTTTACGAACTTCAATGAAACAATTTATACGTAAAACATGATTAAATGGTAAAGACAAACTCCGATTTTATGCGAAAGTTATGCAAAATTTTGAAAACAATGATTTTTAGAACTGGAACTATTTTTAACTCAAAAAGAAAAAAGTATTTTTCGAACTCTTAAAAGCATAAAGAGCGGCACTTAAATTGTCCAAATTTGAATTTTATAAAATAAATTAATAAAACCTAACAATTAAAGTATATAAATCATGGAGTAATAATTTGAGTCAATAAGTGTTTTTTTTTTTTAAAAGAAATTATTTTGAAAACGAAAACTAATAATATAAAATTGCTTATTTATTATTTATTGTATTAAGAAATAAACAAAAAATGAAAAGTGCATAGAATTGAACCTTATACCTCTCATATTCTAAACGACCCCTCTACCATATGATTGAAATGCTTTTTTTTATTTTTTTTAAACAATGGTACAATTATTAGTTAATATTTACTGTGTTGAATCCGCCCCTTCTCTCTACACAAAAATGAAAACTACAGAAAATGCAGCACTTTATGTGGCTAATAATGCAGAAAATGATAGAAAATGATAGCATAGAATAAATGGTAGTTTTCTCAAAATGGAGAGTTCTATTATAAATATTCCAAGCATTTGGAAAAAAAAGTATGTTTCTAGAAAAGATCTGTTTGTCCTGAAATAGAAAGGCAAGTCTAAAAATTTATTCCTGGTGTCACTTTCTATTTCAATTATCAATATGTCATATATTTAAAATTTAGCATAAGATAATAAGAAAATAATTATTTCTACAAAAAGATAGATAAGTTGGGTCGGCCCTAGACCAAAGCTGATCCAAAGGCCTAAGCCATGGGCCAGTGGGCTACCGACAAGACGAATATGCGTGAGCTTAGGCTTAAAGATCGTCTTTGTGTATTGACGTTTGAGTGCTTTTTAGGGTCCAATTTTTTTAAAACAAATTAAGGTTTGGTTTTGGAATGGCAAAATGGCTCGTCGGCTCGGGTTCGGTGGGGCTGAGCCCCATTTTGGGGTGTCGGCTCGAGCCGAGCTGGTCGTGTGGCTCGACGGCCGACCCGTGATTGTCACTTTTTTTTAAAAAAAAATTTTCTTTTCATTTTAACTGTCATTTTTTTATATGTTAATATTTAGTTATTATTTATAATACGTATAAATTGCACAAATTTTAAATTCTTGAAAAAAAAAATTAGATTAGTCACAAATAATAAAAAAAAAAAATCGAGTCAGCTTGGCTCGCAAAGGCCCGAGCCGAAAAGCTCGGGTTGCGCCTAAATTTTTTGGCCGAGTTTTTGCTCGTCTTGGACCAAAAAAAGCTCTAAGTATTTTTACTCGATTTGAGCTCGAACAAAAAGTTTCGGCTCGGCTCGTTGACACCTCTAGTTCTGTTTGTATTTGATTTTGGGGCTCGACTCTAATTATTTGATAATTAGAACTTATTTTAGGCGTTTGATTATATTAAAAGAAATGATGAAGCGGATTCAGCCCTGTTTGATAGTGATTAAAATCATATTTTTAGTAGATTTTGATAGAAGTAGATGAATGTGTGATTAGTTGTTGTCTTTAAAATCTTGATTTTAATTTTCACCAAATAGGAGCTTAGAGGAAAAAAAGAAAAAAGAAAAAGAAAAATTGTGCTATTAAATTCTCTAGTTGTCTATAATTAAAATATTATTTTTAGCTTTAATTAATCAAATTACCTTCTTTTCAACTATATGGACTATGCTTTTATTTAATAATTTTATAAATGTTGAGATTTTAGTTGATGCTATTTTGTTTTTTTAAATTTAAAATACTTATAGTGAATACGCTGTATCAAGAATTATTTAAAAATATTACTTATATCATTATAAAAGTCAAAATAAATAATGATATTAACAATGAGAATACAGAATAACATCTTCACAATTAACGTCTATTTTAGTAATTGTACATCATAATTACGATTTTTTTTTTTTTAAAGTTCAAATACTCATTTTGAAACATACAATAAATTTAAAATGAAAGTTTACCAAATACTTGTATGATTATATTCGTAACACATTCTCTGCTAAAAATCCGATTTTAATTTCCACTAAACGAGGGCTTAATAACTTTGTTCACTTATCTTCTTGATAAACACATCATCTTAATTACGTTTTACAATTGGTGCCAGATGTCTTTCTTAAATTCATGGAAAAGAACATGAAATTCAAAGAACATTTGGCTCAAGACACCATAGGCTTATTGAGCTTATACGAAGCATCGTACATGGGAGCAAACGGCGAAGAAATATTGTCAGAGGCCAAGGAATTTACCGAAATTCACCTTAGACAGTCGATGCCTTGGTTAGCGCCACAACTTTGTCAACAAGTTGGTTCTGCCTTAGAGCTCCCGAGGCACCTCAGGATGGCTAGGTTAGAAGCTAGGCGTTACATTGAAGAATATGCTACAGAAAGTGAACACGATCCTGCCCTTTTGGAACTGGCAAGATTAGATTATAACAAAGTCCAGTTACAACACCAAATGGAATTGGCTGAAATAACAAGGTCAGTCCCTGCAGTTTAATTTCTTAAATGGATAACATTTACAGAAATTTAATTAAGTAGAACTTCATTATGTTTCAAGTTGGCACTGAACTTAACTTACTTTCAATTTGACAACTGATTATTCTGTTCATTTTTTTTAAATAGACAGGCGACCAAATGTTGGGGATATCACAGTTAAGCAATCATTTGCTCACAATAAAATAAGATTAACTCTTGACCACAATAACATATTACAAATCTAACAATAATCACAATGCTAATATACTGTCTATA
>CAIGRF010226807.1:5178-28601 GCA_903798235.1 Fraxinus ornus | reverse complement strand
ATTGTTTTCTACAGTAAACAATTTCCATCACACATTCACCCAACAAAATATTATATACACAAACCAATAAAGTCAATTTAAATTTTAACCACATATTCTCGAAAAAATACTATTCATTACATCATTCTTCTCCCAATAATGGGAGATAGAGTGAGTTTGGTTTGCAAAGGCCATTTTCAGTTTTCTAACATACTCAAAACGCTTTGGTATGTTATTTTCAAAATGCATTTTCGAAAACAAGGAAAATTTTAAAACATAAAACTCGAAAAGGGAAAATGAACTTAAAAATTTCTCAAATTAAAATAATTAATAAAATCACACAAAACTTGTCCAAATACAAATACCCATCTCTCTCTCTCCTCCCAAGCAAGCCCAAGAACCCTAGTGGAGAATCCATCTTTCTGGTGCTATTTCTCAAGCCAGAAGAGTGAAGGTAATTTTCCAAATTCTCAAGAAATTATTCTCCAATTGATTGTGTCAATTCTCTTGTGTATTCTCCTTTCGTGTTCTCCAATTGATTTTGTATTTTCCAGTTTCTTGTTTTTCGAATGTTCTTTCTCGTACATGTGTGTATAACTTATATTCTGCCTTTTTTTTTTATTTGGGATAGTTAAGAGTTACATATTCTGTGTAAAAGATTGACTTGTTCAGATCTTCTGTAAAGGTATCTGGAATTCTTGGATGAATGATGGGAAAATCATTGGAATGACTCGCTTTTTTGGTTATATTCTTTTTTTGATTCAAGGAAAATTAGATTGAAGATATATATTAGGACTTAATTAAACGTAATTAGCACATAACGTCCCCACCTTATCGTGAAAAACGTCTTTACCTTTCATTTTTTACATTTTCACCCTACATTTCATTGGATGAAATGTCATTTTCATCAATTTTCTCAATTAAAAATTGTGAAATAATGAATATACCACTCGCTTTAAATTAAAAAAAAAAAGTAAAAATAAAAAAATAATTGAATTTATAGTCCCAAATTTTTTTTTTCAAAAAAGCACAAATAAACCCCAAATAAATTGTTAAAAGGGTAATTAGCACATAATGACTCTATCTTTCGCTATTATAGCGGAAAATATCACTACGTTTTTTTTTTTTTTGCATTTTCATCTATAATTACACCTTCAATTGCGCAAACCATCATTTTTATCTATTTTCATTCAATTTCTCAATAAAGAGATGTGAAATGATGAATATACTCTCCTATTTAAAATTTTTTTTTAAGGAAAAGTACTATTTTTAATATATAATTATTTTTTGGGACTCATTTGCACTTTCTAATTTTTTTTCATTTTTTTAAAAGCTTCATTGGCACTCTTTTGCACTTTTTTTTTTTTTTAAAAAAATCAATTTCTAATTTTCTAATACTTTATTTGGGACTCGTTTATACTTTTTTAAAAAATATAAAAATAATNCCCGAAATCTATTATCTACGTAAGCGTCACGTTTTTTTGGGTCAAGAAAACTTTTAGTTTTTGGATTGACCAACAGATTAATGGATATGTTCTGTCCATTATCCTCTATTTGTAGTTGAAGTGAAATGTTTGAAAATATGGGTACAAAAATAAAAGGTTTGATTGTAGTTTGCAATGAATTGAAAAGTTTAAGACCCCTGCTCCAATTTTCCCTTTATACTAAATGAACATGTCTGTCAAATTGCTTGCCATCTTATTCAAAGTAGCCGCTGCTTATTTCTATGAAGACAAAGGTGGTCAAGATCCGCGCACTTGAGCGGCTATTTGGTATATCCAATATAGAAGGATGAAATTGGAAAGATAACATGTTTAACCTATTTAGTGACAAATAAATGTTGGGTAATTATATTATCACCACAAAAATTAATTATTACACCACATTATAATCACACCACAATTAAAATATATTTTCAATAAATACACCACAACAAATTTACAATTATACTCCTAATACAATATAAACTAAAAAAAAATAAAAAATACAATTTGTGGTGTACTCATTCTCTCAATATTACTTATCATGTTTCTCAACCCTTTCTGTCCTCTTTAATTAGATCATTTGATTCAGTAGGTATGTAGGTTTTCTTGATTTTTGTTATTTTACACACTAAGATTTGGGATGCAAAATTACTGAAATCCCCAAGCAACAACCAACGTAGCGAGACGTTCAAACTCGTAATATTGCTCCAAAGTGATCTCCTAGTACCAATGGTATGAAAAGCATAAATAAGCTAACATGAAAGGTGTATGAAGTTACCTTACAAGTAGCAACACAATGAATGGCTTGTGGCGTATACTCTATCACCTCCAAAAGGATCTTCATAGGATCCCGCAAAATCAAGATTCTCCCAACTTTATGTGTGCTGAAATTATTAACTTGCATCAATCCATGAAATTTATTCCGCATAATTCGCTTTAATTTCGGTTCCCGAAGTTTTGTCCAAAACTCTCATGATATCAATGTCGTGCTTTTTGATAAATTCTCGAACTCTGTTTTGTTTCTAGGGTAGGTTCAAACCCCTTATATTCCACAAAGCGATCTTCATGAGAATGAAGCAAGGGTAGCACCCTTCTTCTTTTCTTTTAGGTTGTCCATCACCTTGTGCTCAACAAGCTTAACTTTCAATTTTCCATTAGCATTAGAGTTTGATGCAGTTTTGTGTGCATTAGAGGTGACATTGCTCTCCATAACCACATGAGTGCAACTCTTTTTCTTTGAGATTTTCTTCCTGTTTACCACTTCCACGAAATTCCCATCCCTGCATCATTAGTAACGACGGCCAGTTCAGAGTTAGCAATTGCTGTCTAGCTCCAGAATTTTCACCCTGAACCTGTGTTGGATGTGAAACTATATCAGGTATGCTGCCTTCGCCGATGTTTACACTCGCCTGTACAATCTGTCTCGTTACGGGCAACACATTGTGCCTTACTGTTTGCTGTCATCATGGGTAAAGCTTTGGAAGCTACTGCCTGACTATGAGCTTCAGTCTCATTGATTGTATTATTAGTTGTGTTATCCCTCGGTGTTCTGCCTACTCTTCAACTTCACGCCAGTTTCCCCTCACGACATTTTGTCCATGTTTCGCCTTCTCATTAGCTTCTTCCCCTTGCATGTTCTTGTATTTGCAGCCAATATAAGTATGTCCAAAAGTTTTGCATCTATTGCAGAATTTGGGCTCATTTTCGATGATGATTTCTTGCTCTCTAATTTTACCATTAGAGAACTTCAGCTTGACTGACTTCACCAGCTCCTTCGATGCATCAATTTCCACAAGAGCTCTAGCAAAAGCTAATCTATCTCTAGTTGATGTAACTTTGTCAATGGATAATGGCTTGCCTACTCTGGACACAATTTCCCCCAGCACGTTGACATTCCATAGCTCCAAAGGCAACCCCGAGAGGTTGATCCAAACCGGCATCTTACTCACTTCATTGTCACCAAATTTGAAAAGTTTTGGCATGACATTCAGCATCAATGGTCTCCCGTATACAAATTAAGTTCCTCCATATAACACACTCAGCCTTTTCGCATCCGTTTCGAATTTAAAAACCAACCAACCACTAGGGTAGACACAATATTTGTAATCCACTTTCCAAGAATCATAGAATTTGAGCGATGCCACTTTGCTTGGGAATCTTCCAACAAAATATCCAACAAGGCCAAAACCCCAAGCTTATTCAATATTATCTATATCTGAATCATTAATGATCACCTCATCCCCCTCCGACAGAAAAGGTTCCAATTTGAGACTATCATCACATGAACGGTTGTCTTTAAACAAGTTGACCCAAGGGGCCTTGACACCATTGTTTTTATCACCTTTAGCATCCTGAATTCCAACTTTCGATTTCTCTATCGACTCATCCAAATTCGTATCCTCCATTCCAAGAGTACGAGATACACTAGGGGATTTAGTAAGTGCATCAGTTCGGCAATATTTTCCAATGGTGATGCATTACCTTCCTGACTGCTTGCCTTATCATTTCCACGTACAACAGGGAGGGAGAGAATAACAGGGGAAACAGGCCCAGCCTGAAGTCTAGATGAATTGGCCCCATGGGCAGCCAAAATAAAAGGCCTAGTAAAAGTGCTAGATTTCTTTTTTCCCATGGGCCTGAAGAAGACCAAAGAAAGAAAAGAAGAGAGGAGAGCAGCCCAAACAAAAAAGAAGCTAGCACCACATGATGACAATCACATGGTCCAGTCCACTAACCTGAAGAAAACTAGTCCACAAGTAGGAGAGCCCAATTTGTCCAAAAACCACAATGAGAAAAAATAGTCCAACTTGCCCAAAGCCCAAGACCGATCCAGAGAATATAGCCCAACTGGCCCAAAAGCCCAAGTAGGAGAAAAGGTCCAACAGGCCCAAATAGCCCACACAGAGGCCCAAAGTAACAAGCCTACACTGCCTGGGTAAAAAAGGCCCAGTCCGCAAAGAGAAGTGAGCTGTCCAAACAGTAAGAGAGACTTACCGGTCCACCAATGAGAAAACACCCTCCAAAAAGTATCCGGCCCAATTAAAACAGAAAAAGAATGAATCCAACAACCCCAATGCAGCACTGACCCGATCCTAAGTAGAAAATCTTGGTCTCAGCTGGGAGGGACACGTGCTAGCAAGCAGGGAGACAAAGAATCTGGGTAGCAGCCTCCCAAACAGTCAAATAGTGCAAAAAGAGAAAAGAAATCTCATAGTAGGCTCTCTACACGTAGAGTACCCCAAAACCATGCAAGTTGACCAAGAAGTCAGCTGAAAATCTGCAAGGATGGTCACGTGGTCCTCCAGAAACCAAAAATTCAAATTAAAGTTTTATAATTTGGATTAACCACCGATATATACACAATACATGCAGTCTTTAAAATATGAAGATGAAGTATCTAAGAACCCAGAAAATCTAAAACTGCAGTAAGAACACTACAATGAAGGTCGAGACTGAATTAAGCCAGTAAGAAACCTCAGATAATAGGTTGTGAACTGAGCAGAGAAACGAGCATAACATAACAGAAATTGCTAAGGACCACCATCTCCGTCTCACCTCCGTCCCAAAACACACTGAGCTTCAAACCAGCTGGAATCTGTCTTAAACCACCAGAAGGCACAGAGACTGCCTCCAAAACAGCCACAAGCCACCAGGAACGCAAGAAGACCAGGAGAAGAAGGAGAACCAGAAAAAAAGAGAGAACAAGAAAAAAGCAGTACCTCAGGCTCACCGTGGTAACATGACAACAAATGATACTCCAAGCATAGAAGCTAGAAATCGTATGCACTTCAAGCAGTGTCACGAACTAGACTTAACAAAGTAACCAAAATGAAGCACCAAGTTTAAATTTTACCAAGATAAAGTAAAATCCAAACTTAAACGGGACGTAAGAAACACTTCCACCAAGATAAGGTAGAAATCGAGACAACCACAAGAGAAAAAACAAGAAAGCAAGGCAATCCAATGAGTGTTTCTCTCACTAGACTTGAGTTATTATTATTTTTTTTTACGTAGGAACCCGTAGCCGCTACCATGAGTGCGGATTGGGTAAACCTCGCTTCATGTGCAGTAGTCCGCAAACCACACATGATAGATAAATCGCACCAGGCAAGCTCGGTGCAACAGGCTCAATCGAAAAAGTGTTGGCAGAGAATTCAAACTCGTGACCTTCAGTCTCCGCGTTCACCTGAGTTGCATACACGTTTGAACGTAATATAGGTTGACTATCCATATTTGGCTAATGTTTATAAATTATTTGTAATCGATCAAATTACGTTTTATCTATATATTTCGTAGAACACACGAATACTATCTCTTTATCCTTAACTCGTTTTTGTTTGTTTATAATTTAAAAGAATTGTACTTAGTGTACATGTCATATTGTACACTTTTGTTGACATTGCTTAAGAATTCAAAAAAGTGTTAAGCGGGAGTGTGTTTTATCTTGTACCAACTTCCACTAAACCCTAGCTCTATCTTTATATTCTTCTTCTTTCACCGTCACATATCGTGTTTTCAGAATTTTTTCCGATGGTATTAACTTTGGACGTAAATCTGCAAGTGTGACGAGGGCCGGAAAATCATCTTGAACGATGTGTTCCCGTTCATGAACATTATTATTAGACATTCTTTATGAATGTAAAGCTGTTTCTTGTAAATTTTAGATGAAAATATGCATTGTACAGAATGAAGAAATCGTCAAAATATCCTTATTTTTTACTAATCCTTTCTCACGAGCAGGGAACAAAGAGAAGAAATATGTTTAAAGTACTCGTCCCAGCTTGTATTTATTATTTTATATAGACAAGAATTTTAGGAATTATAGTAAAAAACAACATCCAAATTACATTTGGATTTGGTCTCGGACATGACCTCAATCCTATTAGAAAAGGACTTATCTAATCATCTTCAATCCTGAATAGAAACTAGTAACCTCCCTGACAGAAAATCTGGAGCTTGGGAATGTCCCGTTCTTCTCCAGTGTATCTGCTTTGGAAGGGACAAGGCAGACTCCCGAGCCCCCAAGCGGAAACTAGTGACCTCCCTGCAGAAAATCTGGGCTCGGGACTCTCCCAACCAAGGGAAATTGAGTAGTTGAAAATAAAACATAGAAAGGTTGGCTCCCAAGCAAAGGAGATTGAGCCAGTTGAAAATGGGACTTAGAAAGGTTAGGGCCACTTTGCTGCCCATGAAAAAATCCAAGTATTCCAAGATAATGGATGACTTGAAGCCATGGTAAATTCATGAAAGTTTCTACTATGAAGACTGGGCATTACAAGTTCTACAAAATTGCATAGATCTAGTATGGCACATTTGGGGGACGCGGCGAAGAAAAGGTAGGGTATTTTAGGATTAACGTATTTTGAAAGGTCACTTGCCTGGTGTTATTTATTTCTAGACTTTCAATCGCTCAACAAGTTTGTAGAGTAGCTTGTTGCCTTGGCATTTGAGTTGAATAATCAACTGAATGCATAAAATAGAGAGAAAAAAAAAAAGTAATGGAGAAAGTATCTTTTTTGCAGCCCCTTTGCAAGTGAATTTCAGCATTTTCTATTTTTACAGAGTGGGAGAAGATCAAGAAGAGGCCAGATTAGAAAATACTTCAGTTCTTTAGGACAGAGAAAGCATGGAGAGCTAATGCATATAGATTCATTCTTGTCCACATGAATTAAACATGTCCAATAATAAATAATCTCGTCAAAGAAAATAAGGATTACACGGGCTCAATATTCTTGTTAGAGTCAATTGTAAGGTAAGCAATACCAAAACTTACATATAGGTTAAACAGATGATTGCAATTTGATGTAATTCAACAAGCACCTGAAATTTATCAGGAATGACCTTGCATATCAAGTGTCTCATCCAAACGTTTCAATCTCTCTAAGCCATCACTGATCAAAAATCTAATCCTCTGCCTGTCATTGCAAGTCCTGTTATTCTCAATCTCTTGTCTAATTATCTGTCTCAATTCATCTGTGCCGACATCATCATAAGAAATGACGTGAGACCTCCAAAGAACAGCCAAAGCATAAGAGCTACACTATTTTAAAACCATAAGCTTGAAACAGAGGATGAGAAGAGGAAGTACAAATTCAATCACAAGGAGCTGGCAAAATTAACAAGAGGCATAAAAAATTAACCAAAAACCAATTTTTTTAAAAAGAATAAAGCAGCACGGCCATAACTTTGATTCTTAGTAGAAGTAGGAATTCTCATCAATGATCGGGATTGATTTGCCCCATTCATTATCGTGTTTATGAAACCACTATATCTAATGGATTGGTAGAAAATACATTATCTCAATAAATTCTCATAAAGAACAAATCTCTAAGAAGGCAGGATTATGCCTGAGCTTCCCATTATGAATTTGTCCGCCAAAACCAAAATGCTATAGGAGACTAGTTATAATATTTTCGTTTAGCAATTAACAATAGTTTGACTAAACTCTAAAGCCTCAAGAGCATTCTGGGACCTCTGATTGATACTTATAACGATATTAATGTCTGAAGACATGGAGGGAAAATAAAAATAGATGAGATGAATTATAGCTTGAAAACGCAATGGCGTGCTCAGAGTAGTAACCAAGAGAATATATCAATATCAGAAGATGATTTTGTGTTCAACTAGAGTTAACTAAGAACCCTGTATGCAGATATTATATAAATGAGCTCAAAATTCCCAGAAGGAACCAACAGAAGATACCATAATAACTAATATGTAAAGGAAAATATGACATCCATTCAAAATGCATGTTTGGCTAATGTTGAAAAACTTAAAAATAAGTAAATAAGCAATTTTTGAAATAATTTTCCTTTTCAAAGCTAAAAATAAGTAGTAGGATGACAAAATTATTCAGATAGATGCCTCACCACTAGAACCATTTGGAGCTCTCCTCGCAATCCTGAGAGCTTGTCTGTACAGCTTCAACACCCGACCCCGGAGAAGGAAATCTTGCAAATCTAAGGTGAGAACCATCCTCGTTACCCTTCAACAGTAACACATTAACAGATCAGAATGAATTTTAACTACCAAGATTAACAAATTAGAAATAAAGAGTTCAAAAATAAAGAAACTGGATCAATTTTTCAAAAGCAAACTGTTTTGAAATGGGATTAACCCAGTGAAAGTGTTCGCATAATTCTAAACAGAGAACTATTTTCAAGACTTCAAAAAATACTATGATTCAGTACTGGAACCTAATCTCGACCAGAATATTACCTAATTAAACATAAGTTCAAAAATTATAAGCTAGTTTTATGGCGTATTTTTAGAAATCATGTGAGGAAAAAAAAAATCATATTGGAAGGGAAGATGAAAAAACCTCTTATACCAATCAATAGGCTATTTGTTCGGAGAAGGTTTCTTCTTCGTTCTTGATCTGGGTTCTCACGGGGTCCTCATTATTTTGCAGGCTTTTCTTTTAACAAAAAGCCCACTTCCCGGTCCATTATTTTTTGGGCCTCTTGGAAGTCCAGTCCAGAATAGCCCATTTCAGTAAATCTTCCATATAAAAATAATAATAAATAAATAGCTGTGAGTACGGGACAATTATTCGAATTTATGTTTTACCTTATCAATATTTTTTTTTATGTAGGAATTCGCAATCGTTACCCGTGAGTGCGTACTGGGTAAACTGATGTGCAGTAGTCTGCAAACCATATAGAAGAGATAAACCGCACTAGGCAAACTCGATGCGACGAACTCTACCGAGAAAGTGTTGGCAGGGGATTCGAACCTGTGACTTTCGCTCTCACCAATTCGACCACTAATTTCAAATTGACATGGATAACAAAATATTATTCAAGAATTCTTTTTTCACTATCGATGCAACTTACCATATTAGGAATTTTTTCATAAATATGCCCCAGATTATTTAGGTGAGAATTCGACATATTTTCCAAATGTTTAAGAGAGACAAGTCAACGTCACAACATGGTACATGGCCGTGTGGTACATACCCCCACACGCCAAAACCAACAACCTTATTAATAACAATCAATAATTCAATATATTCCAACTGTATTTCTAGCAACAAGCCGGCAAATTTTACAATTTTGAATTTATTTTTTCCCAGTATATTCAGGAGGCGCCTAATGTTTATCTCGTCAATGACACGTTATATTTTTCAACCAAGTCAAAGAATCATTACTAATTTCTACAGCGTTCTAAATTTTTAACCTGAGGAATGCTATTTTCCACTGTGCGTCCATGTCTGATGTGTACATTTTATTGAAATAAATAAAGAAATAAAATAACTATAGATTTTTGTGTGTGTATTGAGATTCAAAAGAGTAATGCCATTTAGTTTCACTGAAATTACGACCTCAATTTATGTGACTTTAATATGTCATTAAATGATAGGTGAAATTAAATAAATCATTTAATTTCATTTAACATATCATCGGACGTCACCTATACTGAAGTTAATACTGAAGTTGTAACTTCAGTGAAGCCACATAGCATTACCCAATTCCAAAATTAAATTGACATGTCATAAAATAGTTGCAAAAATGCTAATTTATTTGGTTTCAAAATAAATAAAAATAAGGGTTTTTTTAGCACTTTCTGGAAATGTTACTAATCTATCCTCAATCTCTCCTCATTTTTTAACACCAAAAATTCCTAATCTTTCGAAAATGTAGCAAAAATTCATCCTTCCACCATTAAAATGATGAAATTGCCTTCTTATTATTATTAAAAAAAAAAACTAACAAACCCCTGTTTGGTTGGATTAAAATAAGATTTTTAGTAGATTTTAATAAAATTTGAAGAAATATGTGGTTGAAAAGTTTTGAGTTCCATTAAATGTGTGATTAAAATTAATTATTGACTTTGATTTGGATTAAAATTTTAATTTTAATTTTTACCTAATAGGGGTTAAAGAAAAAAGAAAAATTACAATAATCCTTTCAAATCATTATGAAATTATTGCAATCCATAAAGCAGATCGAGAATGTATATAGATGGTTACTCATCATATCCAAGCATCATGTTAATTAATTTCAATAAAAGATAGTACAACAATTTTGTATGAAGAAAATGCTGCTTGTATTGCACAACTCAAAGATGACATGACAAAGCATATTTCTCCAAAATTCTTTCATACATATGAGATTCAAAAGAATGACGACATCGATATTCAACAAATTCACTCAAGTGACAATGTGGTTGGTTTATTTACAAAAACACTACCAACATCTACATTGAAAAATTTAGCTCACAAGATTGGAATGCGTCGATTCAAAAAATTTCAACGATCAACATCAGGGAGAGTAGTTGTACTCTTTTTCCTTCACCTATATTTTATCTCAGTAGGTTCCTAGTAAGATTTTAATGATACAACATTTATCTTTAATACTCCAAAATAATCTTATTCTTTTTCTTTTAGTTTGATTTTTTGTCTCTTAGCAAACAAGGTTTTTAATGAGGTAGATATTTTGTAATGTGTCATTCAAGAAGAAGTATTGTAAATGGTGAGTTTATTAGTGAATGTCAATTGTACCCCTATAGTCTTAGAAATTATTATCATTGTATCCATAATTCTGTTATATAAATATAGAACTTTGATTTTCATTATAATACACACAATTTTTTTCTCTCTTCACAACAATGTTGATTTATTGTTTGTCATATTTTCACGTTGAAGAATAAATTCGTTTTTCTACGGTATACAGTCAGCAATTGACTTAGCCCGTAGATTTAGACCGTTGAATGAACATTTTGGTTATTGGTATTAACGCATAGGGATAAAAACATGCATCAAATCTGGTCTGTACAGTCTTATCATCCTCTTCTGACCAAATAATTGTCATCTCTCTATCTCTATAAATATAGAGATAAATAGAGAGTGAGAAAGCTCAATATACCAAAAATGGAGAAGTCTCAAGCAACTAATAAATCAACGAACAAGATTCTAGGGTTTGTACCAAAAGCAGCAGTTTCATTTCAAAACCCCATTTTCAGCACTGGTAAAGACAAGAGATCAGATGGAACGAATGCTAAGAAAGGTAATACCCATTTGAACAGAGGGTCTTCCAGCCCGATTCGATCAGGGAAATCGAAGAACTCGAATTTTGATACACGAGAGCCAACTTCACCAAAGATTTCATGCATGGGCCAAATCAAGCACAAGAAGAAGCTATGCAAAAACAAGTACGTTTCTTTGCCTAAAGAATTCGAACCCAAAATCAAGCTCATCGGGCCTCCGTCAGAGCTGAAGAAGAAACCATCAATGGTTCTGAATATCTTTCAGTACTGTAAAGCCCGAAAGAAGAAAAACCGATGCATCAACGGATAATAATAAAAAACCGCCTCTACCTGATCGGGCCCCGAGTATAAGCCAGATGAAGCGGTTTGCTAGCTGTCGAGATTCTCATACACTGGCGAATTTTGATTGGATAACTGCACGGATTGCACCGGAGGAACGGGAATACTCTTCAGAGGGAGAAGAATATGATGTAATTATTCCTTTCTCGGCTCCACTAGTGGTCGCCGGGAGTGGTTCCGGCGGCGGTGGGGTGGCGGTGGAGCCAAGGAAGGAAATTAATTTGTGGAAAAGAAGAACCATGGCTCAACCTAAGCCGCTCGAGTTAGAAATGGTTAGAGCTTATTAATTAGAAGATAAATTATGGGCTAAATTAATTCTTTAATCCATTTTTCTTCTTTGATTTCATGATTAAGATTTGTAACAGAGAGATATCTACAAAAATATTTATTACATGTAAACTTAGCACTTGGTACCGATTAAAATTCAGATTTTAATTTAAATCAAATTTAACAAATTAGTTTTAATCATATATTTCATGGATCACACAACTTTTAAATCACGCATTTCCCCAACTTTATCAAAATCTATTGAAAATCTATTTTTAATCTCTAAACAGGGGTTTAATGCAGTTCGCTTTGGTAGGGGTTTAATGCAGTTCGCTTTCTGCTGGCTAATTGGCTATACAATTCTTGTTATTCAGCCGGCTGTAGGGATGGCAAAAAAACTCGCCGGCTCGGACGGCTCGGGCTCGGCTCGGGCTTTTCGCTTTCTGCTGGCTAATTGGCTATACAATTCTTGCTATTCAGCCGGCTGTAGGGATGACAAAAAAGCTTGCCGGCTCGGACGGCTCGGGCTCGGCTAGGAAAAAGTTCGAGCCGGGCCCGGCTCGGGCTCGGTTACAACAAGCCGAGGCTCGGGCTGAGCCTCATTTTTTTTTTGTCGGGCTCGGCTCGACTCGACTCAAGCCCAAAAAAGATCGGCACAAAAAGCTCAAGCTAAACTCGAGTTTTTTTTATNCTTTGTTTTGAAGACATGAACTTCACAAAAGGGCCCAAAAAAAAAAAAAAAAACCCGAGCCGGCTTGGGCTCGACTCGGCTCGGCCCGCTAAGGCTTGGGTCAAAAGCTCGGGCCGAGCCTCATTTTTTTGACCGGGCTCGGCTCGGGCCAAAAAAAGTTCGGGCTCGGCTCGGCTTGTTGCCACCACTAGCCGGCTGCCAATTGACAATTTGCATATAGAATATGCACTTGAAATAGATGTTTAAAAAAAAAAAAAAAGTCCCAACAGGTTTTATGTATGGCATGTCTGGTTAAGCGTAAAGTCCCTGTTTAATTTAGTTAAAAAGTTGATAAAAATTTAAGTTAAAGTCAAATATTAATTTAAACCACACATTTTATTGAATCCACAATTTTTCAAGCACACATTTCATTAATTGTTGTCAAAATGTATTACAAATATGACTTTTTAGTAAAATCAAACAGGGAGTAAGTGAAATTCTCTTTTTGTAAATTTTAATTTTCATACATATTTAAAGAACTTACTATTTTCTTACGTATGAACTAGAAATTCAGATATTGTAAGGGAAAATTTCTAATTAGTCTATTTTTTTATTATTGTTTTTATTTTTATTAGAGTGAAAAGTGTTTTTGTTGGATTCGAACCATATTTCTCTTTGGTACTCCCTGCATTTTGGCTTGAAATCGTGTTTATTAAATGCGCTTTTTACAAATGAAGCATTCTTGCTTTGATGATAGATACGTGGCTCACTTGTGGTTGTTGGATGATGGACGTTTTATATACCTGGGCTGAAGGCTTTTGGATTTTGATCGATCCATTCCCTTTTTCTGGAGACTTCAAGGGCCTTTGCGAGTTTGAGAGAGAGAGAGAGAGAGAGAGTAAGCTATGGTTTGTGGTTCCTTGTTTGTATCATTTAAAATCTCTGATTTTAAGTGTTGTGTGGGATAGATCAACCTTCGATTTGTAATATTCTAAGTGAATATTGTGAGGAACTGGGTGTTTTCTCTGTTGTGTTACTTAGTGTTTGTTCGAAGGGTTATTTGGTTAATCTTGGTCGATCTGTTGTTGTATTTTGAGAGATAAGTCTCATATCTCTTTTCTCTGAACATTTGTAATCTTTGTTGTCATTTTAGGCTGTTTTAGTGCAACTGAGCATGATCCTTTTCTTGAATGCTCAACGGGGGATATAGAGCGATCACCAAACCTCCGGGACTATGACCGAAATAATTCTTTGTGTTCATTTTTAATTTCTGCAGTTTATTTTCTGTTTGTTTTGGTTATTGTTACATCTTGATTCTCGTATTGTATGTGGTCTGAGCCTTACAGTGATATCAGAGCTTAGACTAAGGAACAAGTTGCCTGAATCTTTGGAGAAAGAGGCAGATCTGTTTCAGATCCTGAAGGGTTTGGAAAACGAAAAAGGAAACGAGTTTATATAAACTCGTTTGGTAAGATCTTTAATTTTTTAAAGTTTACTTTCTAAAGTTAAGGTTTTTTTTATCATTCCCTTGATTTTCTGTATACCGTTGAAACCTCCTTGAGACTAATCTTTGTCCAGGAGCTCATGTGAGGCTCCTGGAATCTGAGATAAATCAAGTTTGGGTGTGTTACTTGGAGAATCTTGCTAGGGAGATCAGTGAAACATAGTTTTTGATATTTGATATTGTGTTTCCTTTTAGAACCTTGATTTGTATACCCTCTGAAAGTGGCTGATATTTGAAAATCTTCTTCTATTGTGTGTATTACTGTGATTTTTTATCTGTGCTCCTGCTGTTTTTGCATACTGTGTAATTTATCTTTAGCTTATATGTCTACATTGACTTTAACATGGTCTCTGCAAAATTTGAAGTTAGTCAGTTTGATGAAAAAATTGATTTTAACCTATGGAGTTAAAAAATGAAAGTTATTTTAATGCAAATGAGATGTGTTAAAGCTCTTGATGATAGTTGCCCTGCTGAAATTATTCCTGCTAAGAAAGCTGAACTTGAAGAAGTGGTTTGGAGTACTGTTTTCTTATACTTATCTGAAAATGTGATTAGAAGTATATGTGAAACTAAAACTGCTGCAAAATTGTGGACCAAATTTCATGTCAAATATGTGACCAAAATTACTCTAAACAAATGTTTTCTTTTAAATCAATTCTTTCTTTCAAAATGGATCATTCAGTTGATTTGGATGAAAATTTGAACAGATTTACTAAACTTACCCAAGACTTGGCCAATTGTGCTGAAAAACTTTCAAAAGATCAGTGGGTTGTAGTTCTGTTAAATTCCATAAGTGATAAGTATAAGGACATTAAGATTGTCTTAGAATATGGTAGAGATGAACTCAGTACTGATATAATAATCAATACTTTGAAAAATAGGGCGCAAGAGATTAAGGCCAAGTCAAGTACTAGTCACACTGGGATAAACTTGTTATCAAAAGGAAATTTTTTTGGTAAATCTGATTATCATTCAAAGTTTTCAAAAGACAACAAAAAGTGGACTAATAGGAATAAGACCAAGAATAATGTCAAGGGCAAGAAATGTTACTACTGTAGTAAAATTGGTCATTTTGCTAAGGATTGCTTTAAAAAGAAAAATGAAGGAAGAGAGAAAGGTTTTGAAGAGGAAAGCACTGCTTTTGCATATAATAGCCAAAATTGAAAATGGTTTAGTTCTTGTAAGTATTGGAAAGAAACTGAGTGATGAATTGATACTTGACTCAGGCTGCTCTTTTCATATGTGCCCAAACAAAAACCGCTTCATTGATTTTGTAAAAATCAAAGGAGGGCAAGTTATATTGGGAAATAACTATGCCTGCAAAATAAGTGGAATATGAACTGTTAAACTCGTTTTAGAAAATGGAGATATTTTGGCTCTAAAGGAAATCAGATTTGTCCCAGATTCAAAAAGGAAATTAGTGTCCTTAGGCATGTTAGATGATATGGAGTTTAACATTAATATGGGAAAATGACATATTAAAATTCTTAAGGGAAATGTTTTGATTATATCTTCTCCTAAGAGACATGGTATGTATTACTTAAAACCTAAACATTTATTTGGCTCAACTGCTTCAGCTATATCTAATAATTTTACTTTTGCAAAATTGTGGCATAAAAGACTTGATCATATTGGTAAAAAGAGTTTGAATTTTCTGAAATCAAAATGTGTTTTTGAAAAATTAAACATTGGTAATTTTGGTTCTTGTGAAACAATGTATTATAGGAAAACAAGTTAAACTTCCTTTTCCAACTGGGATACATAAATTTAAACAAAAACTTAAGTACTTGCATACTGATTTGTGGGGTCCTGCTGCTATGTCTACCTTATCTAGTTTCAAATATTACTTGCTGATAATTGATGATTTATCAAAAGAAATTTAGGTGTTTTTGCTGAAATCTAAGGATGAGACCTTTTTTGTTTTTAAGGAATGGAAAATAAAGGTTGAAAATCAGACTGATCTTAAAATAAAAGTTTTGAGAACTGATAATGGATTGAAATTCTGTAATTATGAATTCAATATTTTTTGTAAAGATCATGGCATTGTGAGATATAGAGCTGTTACATATACTCCACAACAAAATAGCATGGCTGAAAGAATGAACAGAACTTTGCTAAATAAAGTTAGATGTATGCTTTTGAGTTTTGGTTTGCCAAAAATATTTTGGGGTGAAGCAGTTAAGACTGCAGCTTATTTAATTAATAGAAACCCTACAAATGCTTTAGATTTTGCTGTTCTTGAAGTTGTTTGGTCAAATAATTCTGGAAATTACTCTTACCTGAAAGTTTTTTGTTGTACTGCATATGCTCATCAAAACATTGGTAAGCTAGAACCTAGATCACTTAAATGAATTTTCTTAGGTTATGATGAACATGTGAAAGGGTATAAGCTGTGGGTTAAATCTGAAAAATGTTATAAAGTAATAATTAGAAAAGATGTCATTTTAAATGAATCTTTGATGCCTTGCCTTGAGGGAAAAGAGAATGGTTTAACTGAAAAAGATGTTCAAATGAGGTGGAGTCATCTAGTAATCACCTGGACACTTCTGAACCTGTTATTGTGAATATAGAACAAGAAGATGCCATTTTGCCTAAAACTGAAACTGAACAAATCGATCACATTGACCAATCTGATTCTTCACTTCTACCTCTTGATGAGTATCAACTTACAAGGGATAGAGAGAGAAGACATATTAGGCCATCCACCAGATTTGATAGTGAGAATTTTGTTTCTTTGTTTACCTATCAAGAACAATTTGAAAATGAACCAAACTCTTATGATGATGCCATAAATTGTAAAGAAAGTGAAAACTGGAAAGCCGCTATGGAAGAAGAAATGACCTCTCTGTTTAAAAATAAAACTTGGGAACTTGTTAAAAGGCCTAAAGGGCAGAAAATTATAGACTGTAAATTGATCTATCAAATTAAGCATGGAGAAGGTGGGTGCATTAACATAAGATACAAAGCTAGATTAATAGTAAAAGGTTTTGCCCATAAAGAGGGCATTGATTACATTGAAGTTTTTTCTTCTGTAGTTAAATACAATACTGTTAGATGCTTACTTGCTCTTGTTGCTCAATTTAAATGGGAACTTGATCAGCTTGATGTTAAACTGCTTTCTTGTATGGAGAATTTGATGAAACTATTTACATGNTCAATATTTTTTGTAAAGATCATGGCATTGTGAGATATAGAGCTGTTACATATACTCCACAACAAAATAGCATGGCTGAAAGAATGAACAGAACTTTGCTAAATAAAGTTAGATGTATGCTTTTGAGTTTTGGTTTGCCAAAAATATTTTGGGGTGAAGCAGTTAAGACTGCAGCTTATTTAATTAATAGAAACCCTACAAATGCTTTAGATTTTGCTGTTCTTGAAGTTGTTTGGTCAAATAATTCTGGAAATTACTCTTACCTGAAAGTTTTTTGTTGTACTGCATATGCTCATCAAAACATTGGTAAGCTAGAACCTAGATCACTTAAATGAATTTTCTTAGGTTATGATGAACATGTGAAAGGGTATAAGCTGTGGGTTAAATCTGAAAAATGTTATAAAGTAATAATTAGAAAAGATGTCATTTTAAATGAATCTTTGATGCCTTGCCTTGAGGGAAAAGAGAATGGTTTAACTGAAAAAGATGTTCAATTGAGGTGGAGTCATCTAGTAATCACCTGGACACTTCTGAACCTGTTATTGTGAATATAGAACAAGAAGATGCCATTTTGCCTAAAACTGAAACTGAACAAATCGATCACATTGACCAATCTGATTCTTCACTTCTACCTCTTGATGAGTATCAACTTACAAGGGATAGAGAGAGAAGACATATTAGGCCATCCACCAGATTTGATAGTGAGAATTTTGTTTCTTTGTTTACCTATCAAGAACAATTTGAAAATGAACCAAACTCTTATGATGATGCCATAAATTGTAAAGAAAGTGAAAACTGGAAAGCCGCTATGGAAGAAGAAATGACCTCTCTGTTTAAAAATAAAACTTGGGAACTTGTTAAAAGGCCTAAAGGGCAGAAAATTATAGACTGTAAATTGATCTATCAAATTAAGCATGGAGAAGGTGGGTGCATTAACATAAGATACAAAGCTAGATTAATAGTAAAAGGTTTTGCCCATAAAGAGGGCATTGATTACATTGAAGTTTTTTCTTCTGTAGTTAAATACAATACTGTTAGATGCTTACTTGCTCTTGTTGCTCAATTTAAATGGGAACTTGATCAGCTTGATGTTAAACTGCTTTCTTGTATGGAGAATTTGATGAAACTATTTACATGAGACAACCTGTTGGTTTTGAGAAAGGTAATCCTGAAAATATTGTGTGTTTTTTAAATAAATCATTGTATGGGTCAAGCAAGTCCTCAAACAATGGTACAAAAGATTTGATACGTTTGTGTTGAAATTAGGCTTCAAAAGAAGCCAATATGATTACTTGCTTATATTGCAAAGGTAATGGAGGTAAAAATTCCTAACATTTGGTCCTTTATGTGGATGATATGCTGCTTGCTAACTGTAATAAAGATGAAATTGAAAATATTAAACTGAAGTTGAAAACTGAGTTTGATATGAAAGATTTAGATGCAGCAAAGAAAATCTTAGGTATGCAAAATGTAAGGAATAAAGAAAAGGATTTGATGTTTTTAAACCAACATGATTATGTGGTTAAAGTACTGAAAAAATTCAATATGTATGACTGCAAACCTGTAACTTTACCTCATTACAAACTGTCTTCTGAATATTGTCCTAAAACTGAAGACGAATATGCTAGAATGTCCAAGATTCCTTATGCTAATGTAATAGGCTCTGTTATGCACTTAATGATTTGTACTAGGTATGACCTTGCTCATAGCATTAGTATGTTAAGTAGATTTATTAGTAATCCTGGAGAAGATCACTGGAATGCCTTAAAATGGTTATTAAGGTACTTAAAGGGTACTGTTGATTTAGGCTTAGTGTTTAAAGCTAATAAAGATGGTGTTATGTTAAAGGGATACACTGATTCAGACTTTGCTGGTGATAGAGATAATATGAAATCAACTTCATCCTATTTTTATGTCTTATGTAGAACTGTCATTAGCTGGAAGTCTCAATTACAAAAGATTGTTGCATTATCATCTAATGAAGCTGAATATATATTTGCCACTAATTCTACAAAAGAAGGAATGTGTTTAACTAGCTTATTATCTGAACTTGGAATTGTTGATGCACAAACTGTTTTGTTCTCTAATAATCAAAATGCAATTCATCTTAACAAAAATCATATGCTTCATGATAGAACTAAGCATATTGATGTTAAATATCACTTCATTAGAGATATTATTTCTAAGGGAATAACAAAAGTTGAAAATATTGCAACCCAGAACAATCCATCAGACATGGTTACTAAAGTGATTTCTTTAAACAAGTTCTTGAAATGTCTTAAATTTCTTTCTATTGATTGTTTGTGATCTTAATATAGGTGCTTAGAGCAAGTGAAAATAAGTTGTGATTGTGCTCCTGGATGTACTAATAGTCAAGGTGGAGAATGTTGGATTCAAACCCTAGTTCTCTTTGGTGCTCTCAGCATTTTGGCTTGAAATCGTGTTTAATAATTGTGCTTTTTATAAATGAAGTGTTCTTGCTTTGATGATAGACACGTGGCTCACTCGTGGCTGTTGGATGATGGACGTTTTATATACCTGGGCTGAAGGCTTTTGGATTTTGATCGATCCATTCCCTTTTTCTTGAGACTTCGAGGGTTTCTGCAAGTTGAGAGTGAAAAGAGAGGGAGGAAGCTAGGGTTTTTGGTTCCTTGTTTGTATCACTTAAAATCTCTCTGATTTTAAGTGTTGTGTGGGATAGATCAACATTCGATTTGTAATATTTTGAGTGAATATTGTGAGGAACTGAGTGTTTTCTCTGTTGTGTTACTTAGTGTTTGTTCGAAGGGTTATTTGGTGATTTCTTGGTGAATCTTGGTCTTTCTATTGTTGTATTTTGAGAGATAAGTATCATATCTCTTTTCTCTAAACATTTGTAATCTTCATTGCCATTTTGGATTGTTTTAGTGCAACTGAGCATGATCCTTTTTTGTATGTTCAAAAGGGGATGTAAGTGTTAGAAGCGGTCACCGAAGCTCCGGGGCTACGGCCGAAATAATTCTTTGGCCCTGTCTGGGCGCCATTTTCTTGTCCACAAAATTGATTAATTGACCGTTAATTTCAACAAGGGTCCCACCAATGTGAGGAGAAGGTCAACATGTGCGGCTACCAACGGTACAAAAAACGATTAAATTCTGGGGAAAATTGGAAACAGACATGCTCTTTGTGTTCATTTTTAATTTCTGCAGTTTATTTTCTGTTTGTTTTGGTTATTGTTACATCTTGATTCTCATATTGTATGTGGTTTGGACCTTACAGTTTTCCCATCTTAAAATTTGTTAAATATGGTCATTGACTTGTGCATAATGACTGTAAAGGTCTTCTAAGCAAAGACGACAAGATTCTTGAAAAATAGTGTATCTAATTGAATGAGAAATCCTCGTTAACTCGCCTAGAATTTTCTCTTTAAAAGTGCTACAAAATATTGTCTCTTCCTTGGCATAAAAATCTTAGTCCCATCCTCATTTTGAGATACGATGGCAATCTTCTCATCCCTCTTTTGTCATTGCCACCTCCTCCATTCAGCAGACAATCTCGAATTTTCAAAGTTCCATCCTCCTATTGTCACATCACACCACAGTTGATACCATCAAAAATCAACCCCCTTGGTGTACAGAATTATTTTTACAAGTGTTATACAGACAATACACATGGTGGGGTCCGTACAAATTTTTTTTAATACATGTGGGGCCCGGCCCCTGTGAATAAATCCTCCAAAAATTGCTATACGAAACAAAGCCAACAGATGTAGGCAGTAGGATTTTCTGGTGGTGGTGGTTGGTCTAGTAATGTTGTTGTGTGGTAAGCATAATAGTTATTGGCAACGAGGCTTTAGTGGTTGTGATGGTGGATTGACGGAAGAGGAGGTTTTGGTGTGGCTTGAGTGGGGTGAACACTTAGAGTAACGAGAATGTGACTTTTTTCTTTCTACGGTATTTTTCATATTATAATTGAAAAGTTGTGAGTCATATGAAGTATGTGGTTAAAAAAAAAAATTATTGACTTTCCCTTGAAATTAATTAAATTAAATTTTAATCTATACCAAACTGGGATTATATTTCTATTTAGTGAATTTGTGATCAATCAATGGTCCAAAATCTGTTACACAACCTTGTACGCATCAAAGCGTGAATCTTCCTTCTTTTATTTAAATACCTTGCATCAACTTGCAAGCTACGCATTTTCTGTTGTCCTTTGACTTTTTTTTACCCCTTCTGCCCAATCCCAATTAAGTTGAGTACAACTGCACTAGCAAGAACAGCACATCCAACCTTTTTAACTGGTACTACTTAAGAAAAAAATAAAAGCTTTTTTCCATTTATATTTATTAACTTACAATTGGAAATGGTCCTTTTTTCCCAAATATTACAGGGTTCTGATTCATTATATTATTTCATATTTAGAGAACTTATGTAATTAGTTGTTATTAAATTTAAGTGCTATCGCGATGTGAGAGAAACAATGTCGCATATGTGCGATTCATGTTATTATTTAACGACTTGACTTATGGTGATCGTGAAAATGGACTTGCCGATTCCAAAGGCGCTTAAAGTTGGGGTTTCCGAACATGCATTTATAAATTTGGGAATAAATAGTAACAGTTTCGATAGGGTAAGGTCTATGTTTACAATTTTCTCTATTTGTTTATATTTTATGGACCCTGCTTCATGTACAGAAGCAGGGTTTTACAGAACGGTGCCAGATACACACAATGCAGGGGCGTGAGTATTTTTTTTTTCATTTTTTATTCCAATGGACCCCACACACATGTGAGAGAGAGTGAAATTTCTGGCCAAAAAAATTTCTGTACACACGGTTTAATCCATATTTTATTTTCATTAATAATTGTCTATTTTGCCGAAAACCCAAATTCAAAATCCCATGCAGATTACTTCGAAACAGTGAACTTGAAAGACCATTCTTGTATATAAAGAGAGACACAGACCACTTTTCCAGACCAGAATTCTTTGTTTCTTAAATAATTGCTTCTTTTGTTGCTTTAAGAATCTCTCTTAAAATAGAGGGTTTTTCTATAGCACCATATCTTTCTTTAGAGAAAACAGAGAAAATGGGAATGCTCTTTGGACTGAGCCACCTCTTCACGACGGTTTTCCTCTACTGCTTCGCCAATTTCATGGTGGTTCCGGCCATCACAGACGTCACAATGTCAGCACTTTGTCCCGGAAAAGATGAATGCTCGTTGGCCATTTATCTCACCGGAGCTCAACAAGTGGTAATCCTATAATTTTACATTTGCATATCTTAGAAAATAACATTTTTTTTACCAATTTGCTTCATTCGTCAAATTGTAACTGACATGCATTAAGCGTTAAATTGTCTTGTAAATTTCTTTGTTTTGCTTCAGTATCATTTGTCAATTATTTTCAATAATGGTTTATTTTTGGTGGTCTAATCTGGACAATTTAATTACCTTTTTTTTTTTTTTCTTTTTTACTTAAAAGAAAAGAAAAATTAATGTTCTGGTGTTGATTTACCGATCTTTGGCTAGCTACTAGATTTCTTTCTTTCTTTCTTTCTTTAATCTCATTTATGACAACCGTTAATTAACACTTATCCCCTGTCTCGTTCAACTAAAAATCGGATTTTCAATAGATTTTAATAAAGGTTAATAAAATGTTTGGTTGAGAAACTGATAAAAATTGTAGTATTCAAAAAATATGTTGTTAAATTTAATTATAAACTTTAATTTAGATTTTTATCAACTCATTAAACTAAATTAATGAGGGAGTTATGTTTTTGAATTATACTATTTGTACAATATTTTTGTACAACATTGTTGACAAAAAATATTGATTGAAAAGATGAATTATTTTTTAAATTGTCCAATGACAACATATCGGTATGTTATCAACATTGTTGTCAAAATTATTGTACACCAATATTTATTCTAAAGCCCTTTTTGATACCATTGATTTTCCATGGAAAATAGAAAAAAAATTCCCACTTTTTCTCACACATGCACATTTTCCTTATTTTGGTTGAAATTGTTTTCCCACCTTTTAGGTGAGTTTTCATTTT
>CAIGRF010226771.1:0-15237 GCA_903798235.1 Fraxinus ornus | reverse complement strand
TTCCTAAAATCTATGGATGAGCGGATTTAGTTGAGTGTGGTGAATGGATGGATTGTCCCTATACAACTGTAGATAACGTATCAACCCCACTCCCATCGCTAATTGGTCTAAAACTAATTTGGATGAATATAATTGGAATAGTAAAGCATTACATGCTCTATTTATGGCTGTATCCCCAGAGGAACTTAGGCGAGTGTCCATTTGTGAGGTAGCCAAAGAAGTTTAAGATATCTTAGAAACCACTTATGAGGGAACTCAGGAGGTTAAAAACTCTAAGTTGCAAATGCTGACAACTAGATTTGATGCGATTAGGATTAGAGAAGATGAGACGTTTGACACCTTCTACGCGAGCCTAAACGATATAGTGAACTCTAGCTTCAACCTAGGAGAGAAAATCCCCGAGCTTATGATAGTGCGTAAAACTTTTAGATTCCTACCCGAGCATTTCAGGCCTAAAATCACAACGATTGAAGAAAGTAGGACATAGATTCTATTAAGGTAGAGGAGTTAGTTGGATTCCTCCAGACGTATGAGCTGACCTTAGATAAACCTGTTAGTGTTAAATCTCTTGTCTTGAAATCTGTGAGAAGCACTCAGACCGAAACTTTTGATTCTGATTCACCGGATGATGAGGAGTTAGGTCACCTGGCTAAAAAATTCCAAAAAAAATTTTAAGAAGAAAAATAACCCTCAAGAGAGACACAAAGGTGGCCTTAGTGAATTTAGGAGAAAATCTAAATCTGTGAGGTGCCATAATTGTCGAGGTTTTGGCCACATTAGAAGTGAGTGCCCTAGCAGTAGGAGAAACTCGAATAAGGCTATGAATGCTACTCTAATTGATGACGAGTCTAACTCGGCCAATCAGAATGAGAAATCCACTCGTGAGGAAAGTGGAAAATATATTGCCTTTGTTACGAGAATTAAGAATGGATCTGACCAGAGAAGAGAACTTATAAACATATGAGGATTTTGATGAAGAGTCTGTAAGTAAAGAAGATATCCAAGAGGTTTATGATAAGATGTATGAGGAGAGTATTAAGATTCTTACTAAAAACAAAGCCGTTAGTGTGAAGAATAAAGAACCTGTATTAGAAAATGAGAAGTTAATAGTGTACATTAAGGAATCTACCTTGATCCCGAGTGAAGTGAAATATATGAATGAAAGTTTAGAGACTCAGGTTAAGAACCTCACTAGTGTGCTTGAGAAGTCTTCTAGGAGAGTCCGCGAGTGGACCACTGAGAAATAGACCTTAGAAATCCAGGTTATGAACCTTCTGAGTGATCTAGAATATTCTAAGGCTCAACTGCTTGCCTTCTCTAGTGGTTCTAAAAAGTTAGATAACATTTTAGGAATGGGCAAGCCGGATGGAAATAAGGGAGGTCTAGGTTTTAAAGAAAACATTGCTAGTACTTCTAAGACCACATTTGTCCCTACAACCGACCAGCCTAAACATGTGTCTAACCTTGATCTTAAGGATAAGAGATTTGTTAGATAGGGGCCTACTAGACAGCGTAGGACCTGTCGACTTAGGAATAGACGTCAGCGTCCACATAACAATGGTCCCAGGTTTATCCCTACATGTATTCACTGTGGTGAGTTAGGATACATAAGGCCTAGGTGTCATCATTTCCTGAAACGAAATAGAAACCGAAATTTAAGTAGAAATAAGAATCAAGAGTTTGTTAGTCAGATTGACTTTCTTACTAATCAAGTGAGTCAATTGATGAAGTTAATGGCACATATGAATAGGAATATTCATGTCACTAGACAAGTTTGAGTGAAGAAAGGTGATCTGAAAAATGTTGAAATAGATCACGATGCTCTTAAAGATAGAGCATTTGGATACCTAACTGATTAAGTATTTTTTATACATGTTCAAACTTTATCATTGTGTATCATTGATTTATGCATACATCACATCTATTTATTTGTTTTCTAGGTAGAAACTCATGCATATTTTATTAATATTTGTTCTTGAACTTGTGTGTTGTGATCATGTATGGGTTAAATTGATGAGATGTAACATAGTTTCCATTGTTGACTTAGGTTATTGATGGAGTATTTAATATGTGTCTTCATGTACCATCTGCACTGCACACACTATGATATTGTTAGTGGGACTCTACAGCATGCGTGAGATTTTGGATGGTAATCACATGTTAGTAATGTGACTCTGAACATGAATTGACCATATTTGTTAGACCTAAGTTCAAATTTATCCTCGGTAATAAAAAAAGCTCAATATCTTATGTTCTTCTTCGAAACCTATTTGACCTGAGCAATTAAGCATGCTGAGTTTTTCATAACCTGGTGCCTATAGTCAACTGACTTGGGTTAATCGGTCTAAAGCTCGTCACATTTTAGTCGCTTAATGGAGAAGAGTCTGCACTTAAGATGCGAAAAATAATTATGAGCTTAAAAATTGAAAAATATGAAAAATATATATGCAAAAAGTCAGGGAGAGAAAATATCAATACAAAATGAGCTTTTATTTAAAGGTCTTAATGTGGAATACACTTATTGGTAGTGATGTTTAGCATGTCATTTCTTATAAAATTAAGGTTTGGAGTCTTGCTAGCAAATGATTAGTAACACTTTACACACATGGGTCGCTTATACAATTTACTCCATGGTAACTTGAGCTGAGTATGTGGGAATATTTACTACACATTGATTTTACTTAGGCATGCTAATAACTGCATTTTTGAGTGATTTTATATTGTTGTTAAAAGTTTTTTTATCCCTTTGTCATTTGTGACAAAAAAATGAGAGAGAGATTATAAGCAAAATAAAAAAAAAAACAATTTTGTATTTTTATGTCCGAGATGTTGTTGGGGAGAGACATAGATACATTTACAGACTATATAAAACCATTGAAAGTTTGCAATAAGGGGGAGCATGAGCATTGTATATCATATCATATCATATCATACGCATAAGATTTTCTAATTTAAGTTTGATGTTTTAGTAGTATCAATGTGCTTCTTGGTATGTTGGGTTGCATTGGTACTATGTCTTGATTTAGCATGCATGTTTGAAACTGAAAAATACTATATAATTCGTAAATTGCCGATATTCTATAAACTGCTAGAACTGCTTTACTTAAATTGTTTTCCACACATTTTACACTGGGTGTTGAGTTGTCTATTTCAGGAAGCAGGTGCTGATTGAACTGTAAAAATGTTCAAATCTGTTAGTTTGTCATAGGTTTTGAGTCGGTAATTTATTTTTGATTACTGCCTTGACTTAATTAGTAGTTTTGTCACAAAATGCCAAAGGTAGAATTTGTTAGGTTTTAGATGTTTTGTAATTGACAATTCTGTAAACAAAAAGGATTGAATTGTACTGTGTGTAAAAAGTCAATGAGTAATTTACAATTAGTTGAAAATGGGGTTATTAGCTCTAGGGTTCGAGAATTGTTTAAGGAGGAAAAGAGGCGCGGATTTTCGTTAGACTGTCGCCAATGTTAGACTCGATCTACAAAAACAGAAACATCGTCGTTGGACTGTCGCGCCCTCCTTCGCTTGAGCGACAAGCTATCGCTCGACCGTCACTGAGCCTTCACTCGAGTGACGTGGTTTTCCAAAAAAAATTATTTCACGATTTAGAGACTTTTTTCCCTGCCCATTCGTTTTATAACCTACCTATAAATACCAAATAGCCACATAACATTTTTTTTTTCCTATTATGGTTTTGTCACAAAATGCAAAAGGGAGAGATTGTTAGGTCCAATGTTGTAATTGGCATGTTTGTGAGCAAAATAGTCTTAATTGAACACTTGTAAAAAGTTAAGGACTTGGATTCAATTTTGTACAGATGAGTTAGGTTATGGTTAGAGGTTGACTTGACTCGAGGGCAGAAATAGAAACATTGTCGCCCGCCTTTTGCAGTTGTCGCTCGAGCGACAGCTCCCTCACTCGAGTGAACGACTCCCTCGCTCGAGAGACGTATTTATGCAGCTAAACTTAGTTCGCGACTTTGGAGAGTTTTACACGGCTCATACTACTTATACACCTCCAACTATAAATACAGAGGGTCTTGCATGAAAATTGCAGGTTGCTTTATTGTGCTTTCATTGCGTAACACATTCATATCATTTGAGAGATCCAAGTGCATAATTATTTGGTGATCCATCCATATTATTCTTGAGATCCGACAACCAAGTTTTGGGAAAATATCAAGGTTTTGAGGAATATACTTTCTCAGTTGGACTTCAGAAATTTCTGGAGGTTGAGAGAGGTTGGACTACAAGCGCAGGAAGAAGAACAGGAATATGTGATTCCTGGGTACCTACTTGGAAGAGACGTATGCAGAAGATTGTGAGTCTGGAATTTACAGCAAATCTTAGAACCTACAGGAGATAGATCGAGAAATCTAGCAGGTTTGTTAGATAGTAGCTACGACATCTGATCGTGAGTTTGGAGGAACAACAAATCTTGGAGATTACAGGAATTACAACAGTGAGAACTAGTGGAATTTGTTAGGCTGCAAATGGACTGCAATCCATTTTTTATATAGTGAGGTAACTTGCTTGGTCCTAGAGTTTTTACACAGTTGGGTTTCTCCATTATCATATCGGTGTTCATTATTTATTGTTTTCCATATTACAAACTGTGGTATTCAAACACATAATAATTGAATTGTGTGCTTAATCATCTAGAAACTATTAAAAAGTGACTTGTTTCTTTTAATAGAATAGTTCCGCACATATGGTCATACTTAATTAGTAAACTATGAGCTTTAATTCTTCATTCAAGAAATTCAATTAGAGTCCAGAATAGATAAGCTATAAAATTACAAGTTGATGCCAGAACACGAACATTCGTGCTATGGCAATTACCTTATGCATGGTAGTAGTAATCTCAAGGTGTCTCCTACTGTAGACTATCTATGTAGTTAAAATTATTGCATAATGAATTTGAATTGATAAGATAATCCAATATCTCACTACACAAGCCTTTATAAGAATAAATCCTTGTACAGTTTGAAGTGTTCTAAGAATAACCATGCATTTAAACATGCATTTCACCTATTTAATTTAGTTTCATGAATTTAGAAGTTTGAGATCCATGTATTGATAAATTTATATGTACCTAGTTAAGTGTGGTTTATGTATGCATTATTGGTAATTAATATGTACTTAGTAAAGTGTGGTGCATGTAGTGAAATTTAAATTGAGTGGATGAACTTATGTTATAGGATGTGTCCTATAAGCACCTATGTAATCTTGAGTTAAAGACAAGTCCATAATTGAATAGAAAATCATTTCCTTCTCATTCCACTTCTATGTCCCACAAAGTGGTATCAGAGCCTCAATACTAGAAACTATGGTAAATAGCTACATGATCTCCTTTCAAGTTCCAAAACTATTCGAAGAGAAGTTTGATAATTTGTGGATCCGTATGAAGGTACTAATTGGTGCACATGATTTGTAGGACATTGTGGAAATGGTTATGAGGCTCCACCGATCTAGCTGCTCTCACTCAATTAGTAAAGTGTGGTGCATGTAGTGAAATTTAAATTGAGTGGATGAACTTATGTTATAGGATGTGTCCTATAAGCACCTATGTAATCTTGAGTTAAAGACAAGTCCATAATTGAATAGAAAATCATTTCCTCCTCATTCCACTTCTATGTCCCACAAAGTGGTATCAGAGCCTCAATACTAGAAACTATGGTAAATAGCTACATGATCTCCTTTCAACTTCCAAAACTATTTGAAGAGAAGTTTGATAATTTGTGGATCCGTATGAAGGTACTAATTGGTGCACATGATTTGTAGGACATTGTGGAAATGGTTATGAGGCTCCACCGATCTAGCTGCTCTCACTCAAGTACGAAAAAAATATTTTACAAAGCACCAAGAAAAATGATCAAAAGGTTATTTCTCTTATTCATCAAGCATTGGATGAAGCCACCTTTGAGAAGGTTTCTAATGCTACTACATCAAATCAATTATGGGACATTCTTCAAGTTGCCTACAAATGAAAAAAGAAGGTAGAGAAATTTCGCTTCCAAAATCAATGAGGTGAATTTGAGTTATTCAGATGAAGGAATTAGAAAAGGTGTTGGATTATGTTTCAAGAGTCACGACAGTTGCAAACCAAATGAAGAGGCTTGGTGAAGATGTGACTGATTTAAGGGTTATTGTAAAAAAAATCCTTGGATCAGTTATTAAGAAATTTGATCATGTGGTGACTGCCTTTGAAAAATCGAAAGAGTTGAAAAATATGACAATGGATTAATTAAGCGGATCATTGGAAGCATAAATGTAGAGAAGCTTAATAGAAAAAGGAAGGAGCCCATGAGCAGGTTTTACAATCAATGATCACTTTGAAAGATAAGAAAGATAAAGGAAATATAAGCTATAAAGCATAAGGCCGTGGAAGAGGGAGTTGTCGAGATTTTGGAATAAGAGGAAGAAGTAACCATCTTTCATTTCAAAATCGAGATGTAAGTTATTAATCAAACTCAATAAGAGGACGTGACAAAGGATGAGCAAGGCCATATCAGAAGAGGTATGGCAAGTTACACGTTAAATGTTGTACTTGTCATGAATTTGGACATTATTCATGGGAATGTAAAAGTGGTGATGCTATGAAAGCTATCATTTCTTATGAAGAAAATATAGAAAATATTGAAGATGTGGAGTCTACTCTTTCGATATCTTGTAAAGACTTGCAACAAGGAGAAAAACATTATTGGTACCTTGATACTGAAGTTAGTAATCATATGTGTGGGAACAAACACTTGTTCATAGAGCTTGATGAGAATGTTGGTGGTAATATTACCTTCGGGGATTTCTTCGAACAGTAAAGGTAAAAGGTAAAATCTTGATACCTTTAAAGGATGGAAGTTGCCAATTTATTTCAAATGTTTATTATGCTCCAGATATGAAGAGTAATATTTTTAGTGTGGGTCAATTGTTTGAAAAATGTTATGATTTGTTCATAAAAGGCTGAAGCTTATTTTTAAAACATGGTGCAGGAAATTTGATTGCTAAAGTACCCATGGCGAAAAATCGTTTGTGTATGTTGCCCATACAAATTGATGTGGCCAAATGCTTGGCATCATGTTATAAGGACTCATCATGGCCGTGGCATTTACAATTTGGGCATATGAATTTTGGAGGGCTCAAAACAATGGCTAGCAATGGAATGGTGAAAGGTTTGCATCTAATAAATTAGCCTGATCATCTTTGTGTAGGGGTCTTCTTGGAAAGCAATCAAAAAAGAGTATTCCAAAGAAGTCTCAATCAAAAGCTTCAAGGCCAATACAATTGATACGCACGGATGTGTGTGGGCCAATCAGTCCATGTTCTTTTGGTAAGAACAAATATCTCATTTCGTTTATTGACGATTTGAGTAGAAAAACATGGGTATAATGTCTTAAAGAAAAATCGAAGGTGTTTAAGTGCTTTCAGACTTTCAAAACTCTTGTAGGAAAAGAAAGTGGATTTAAAATCCAGACCATGAGCTCAGACGAGGAGACAAATTCACTTCTAGAAACTTTCAAAAAATTTGTGATGCCAATGGGATTCACCGATTTCTAATCACTCCAGGATTGCCACAACATAATGGTGTTGTTGAACGAAAGAATAGAACAATTCTCAATATAGTAAAGAGGATGATGAAGACAAAGAAAATGCCAAAAGAATTTTAGGCAGAGGCTGTCGATTGTGCTGTCTACTTGTTGAACTGGTGTGCAACATAAGCTTTAGCCCACAATGCTCCATTTAAAGCATGGAATGAGATAAAATTGACTCTCCGTTTAGTATTGTGGTAATTCAACATAGGATAAAATTGACTAAACATCTAAAACAATTAAAAAGTGACTTGTTACTTTTAATTGGTAAATTTATGTTATTCACTATTAGGTGATTTTAGGATCGAGCTAGTAACTTTCAATATTTGTATAAAAAAAGTTTTAGAATGTTTTGTGACACCATTTGCAAGCATATTTCACATTTATTGTTGTTCCATAATCATAGTACAGAAAAAGATTATACACCCTATATGGATCTGTTCCTATAGAGGTGGTATAGAATTCAGACACAGTGGATAAAGAAGAAAAATAGGTTATTGAAATTCGCCCGATATGAGCTATTAGTAGGGAAGTTTGCCATATTACGAAACTTGAAGGAAGGATCTGGATAAGCAACATCATGAATTATAACAGATAATACAAAGTAATGCAAGAAGAAAAACATGTTTTTAAAGAATCTTGGTAAATGGTGATGTGACTATTTTTCAATGCAATTGTAGAATTTGATAACAAGTGTCTTTAGTTGTGGGTTTGTTAATCGATGGCTTCAAATTTCCAGGATTGAGGTTGAAAATGAAATCTACAGTCACTGGATTATATATAGATGATGTAGTAGTTCAAGAAAAGATGAATTTGCAATACAATTTCTGTAGCTACTGAGAATTTTAAATGATATAAAATTATTTTTCTTGAAAAACGTGTCGCTAAGTTTTAACCCCAAATTTTAAGATGAAAGGGTATTCGTCTAGCCATTGTAAAACAAATTTAAATCTATTCAAATCGAGTCCAATCTCGAGTATTTTAAAGTATCAAATTCCTTATTTTTTTAAATCCGAATTTTAATAATTTTAAGTACAATATTTTATTAGTTAGAGTTCAAAATTTTGTTAGTCTAAGTCTTGATTATTTTAGTCCAATTAGCTTAAATCCAATTAGGAAAATTCTTGTAGCCCAAATTCTATGCCCATTTAACTCCTGGGATTTTGTGCCCTAAAATTTACTATTCATATAATTACCATTCCCTCCCCTCCGCACACCTCACACAGCCAACCAATTTGGTAAGAAAATCTTCCTCTTCCTCAATTTGGAAACTCACGATTGATGCTAAAACATCAATTTCTAGCATCAACAACGTACCAGTCGAAACCCATTCGAATCCACCATCACCGATTGCAACAAGCTGCAATCGGGTTCACCTCCACCATCACCAATTGCACACACACACACAAGCTGCAATCCATCCCATTGTCAAGCCAAACGAGCCACCACACCAACTCCACTATCTCAAAGCACCACCACCGCAACCACCGCCTGCAACCCCACACGAACGGCAACACACCACCCAGTCGACAGCCACTACTTCACCCTAAAAATTGACACCAAACAGCCACAAAATCAAGAAATAACATGACCCATGAACTTACCTTATTCCCTGACCCATTTCCAGCCGGATTACCGTCGAAAAATCTAAGAACCCGAACCTTCCAAGCCTCGGTTAGCTTTCTAACCATACACCAAAATCCCCCTGTCGCCCCCACACCCGCACCGGCGCCACCACGTGACGGTGGCGCTGACACCGATCGCCTGTCGACCGTCGAATTGGAGAAAGGGGCGAAGCCCCTTCCCGTTACTGGCTCTCCCCTCCTCTCTGTACCGAAATGAGAGAGAGAGGGTGAGATATATGTTTTTTTTATATAAATTGATTTTTAGAAAATTATCCCTTAAGCCTCAAGTTTTAAAAGTTATTTATTTCGGTCTCAAAGTTTCAGTTATTAATGAAACAGACCCTGGAGTTCCTGTTTTCCCACAGTCAGTCCATTAATTTCAAAAAGTCTATTTTCAGTTTTAATAAATTTCCAATTTAGTCCCTAAATTTTACTTTATCATTTTAAATCTTTAAAATTTCGAAATACTAATTCAATGCTTATTTCCTATTTTGGCTAGACGAAACGTACGGACGATTAAGAGATTGAGGTTACTACCCGCTCCACTTTTTACGTGACTCGCGATAATTTGATGTAGACTCGCCACTATTAATTAGTTTAAATTATAATTGCATGTATTATGTGACCTTACGTGATTTATATGTTTTAATGCATAAGACGAGAATATCTCTTATGAGATAAATGATGTTATGCTTGTCATAACTTATATGCTTTAATGAATGAGAAGAGACGAGACTATCTCTCATGAGATAAGATTATGTTATGCATAACTTATGTACTTAAATGCATGAGACGAGACTACCCACACCCCATGATTTTAAATGAGCATATGATGAGGATGATAATGTCACTGTATAAATTGCATAATTCATGCGTTCAATTATCTTGTAAATTAATTGTTGGCGATGAGTCTACTAAGTATTTCTTCGAAATACTCATTCCATTATTTTAACAACATTTGCAGATTTCGGAGACGGTCGAAATACTCATTCCATTATTTTAACAACATTTGCAGATTTCGGAGATGGTCGAGCTTGATGGGCAGTGGTAACACGATTTAATACATGAAGTTATTTACTTTTGAAATTTACTAGTTATGAATATTATTAACTTACTTTGTCATTTCAGTTATTTCAAACTTGAGATTTAAAGTTTAATCAATTATCTTAAGTAAATCAAATGAGTTTTTGTTGCCGATGAGGTTCAAAATTATAAATGTGATCTTTAAAATTTAGTTATTTTTCGCAAATATTTTTATTAAATTCAAGACAAATGAGGATGACGTGGCACTTCGGATTCACGGAAACGGGGCTTTACATCTTCCTTGCTTGTACCGGACAAGATAATTCAACAAAACTTGACACAACCAGTAAAGAGAATAAATTCAAACATGTTTAGTAAATTTAGTATTAGAATGTATTAGCCTATTATTCATTATTAATTCTATCTAATACTATTTAATCCACTTTATTTGCGCATTTGAAATCAAGACTTGTATATCCTTGTGAAGTGTTGATGTGGTTTAGACTCAGGGGTGGGGAAGGAAATGAGTTGAAATGGCCGAGAATTTCATCATTGGCCTTTGACCATTAAAAAAAATATAAAAGTTAAATAATGAGTAAAAGAACAAAAAACCAAAAATACCCCCAAGAGTCTTGTGCAAACAATTAACCGAAAAGAAAAAAAAAACTCTCTCACAGTCGAGATCTATAGTCGACCACACCACCCAAACAGAAAACGACCAAAGGCGAACACCACACAGACGATGGACATGAGGTGGAAACTACCAAACTGGAGTACTATAGGGGTAGAGGAATTTTCGATGGAGCAATGAAATGCGTAAGATCGGAAAGAATACCAATGGCGAAAGAACTCTGTCGGGCCAGCTTTACCAAGACTAACTAATAAAAGGCCTAAAGCCGGAAGTGATCTTAGAAACTAATCACGTTCCGAGAAAAAAAGGTTAGTCTTTTTGTGATTATGAAATTAATTTTTCATATATGATTTATATTAAATTTAACATTTACTTACTATATTGTTCATTATTTAAGAAGATGCTTGAGTGTATGAATTAATTTTGGTGATTTTTAGGGGCGGAGATCATCGAAAATGGAGATCTCCGCCATTTGCATAGATATCATAAGAGAAGACAACTGTTAACAGTCGGCTCGACTGACTGTTAAATAGTCAGCCCAACTGACTATTATCGATTCGGAACAAGTGGTCCAAACGATCCAACACGATTGTTGCCCTATTTTTTGGGACCAATTTTTTTTATTTTTCTTCTTAATTGTTTTTACTGTTTATTAATTCTTTTCTCTTTATGATAATTTAATTTTTTTTTTCAATTTTAAATAGTATTTATATTCTTTATTTAGTTTATTTATTATTATTTTTTGTAATAATTTTAAAAAAATTAATTGTTTTCTTCTTATTATAATTTCTTTTTCAATTTAGAATTCTTTTTAAGATTCTTGCTTTGATTTTTATATTTTTATTTTATTTATTTTCCATTTTAATTTTGGTCTTTAATTTTTATTTAATATAATTTATTATTTTTATTATTTTTTTAAAATTTCTTATTTGTTTTCTGTTTATAATAATTTTCTCAATTAAAAATACTCTTTAATATTATTTCTTTAATTTTTTCATTTAATTCATTTTAATTTTTGTATGTAATTTGTATTTGTATTTTTTCCTTTAATTTATTAGATCATTTATTTTTTTATTACCATCGATGTAAAATGAATATATTTTTTGTGTATAGTAGTTACAACTCGATTTGCTTAATTTTCTAATATTGTGCTTTCTTCCTTGTTCTCTTGCAAAAAGTTCTAACATTTGAATTTTTGTAGAATGGAGTATTATCTCGACGTTGAGTTGAGAAAGATGGCAAGAAAATGTACTTGGAATAGTAGCTTCAATAGTTTTACTTCTATATTAGAATTACTCGATGATGAGCTCAGATATATGCTGCGTCAGTCCTTCCTGTGGCCCCCGTATCAGTTGAAAAAGGTGCAATATTTCGAGCAAATAATTGATCATTACTAGTCTGCTGTTTAGGCCCTCCACTTCGACATCGGGGGCAAGGTAGCTAGTTTATCTAGATTTAAGTTTACCATCATAACCGAAGATTACGTGCGATGAAATAGCGAGTGACGGTACTCAAAGAAACAATAGGATGTACGATGCATATTTTCAACGATAGGGAATTGTGTTTTTAGCTCAGTTGATTGGCGTCATCAGGGAGTGCGACTAGATGTTGGACATATTGAAGTTGGGATTGGTCTATATTCTTGAGAGCGTGGTGAATGTCATTACAAAAAGACTGCGATTGACTTTTTTCATTTGGAGGTTGTTGAAGACATCGATACCTTCAACAACTATCTGTGGGGACAGGGATATTTTTAAGACAACGTACACGTCTTTACGAGATCACATTCATAGCCCAAGGGGCCTTGAGTAAGTACGATACTTATGAATTTCCTTTAGCAATACATGTAAATATTTAACATAATCAACGTTAAATCTTTTTAATACTAAATTTATATATAATAATTGTATGTGTTGTAGATCTGGGCATACTAGATTGTCCTCCCTTGGGTACCCGATTTGTGAGGAGATGGGAGACACGCGGCCCTCAGATGCATCACGGCGAGCATTACCGTCCATCTGTAGACAATCATCATCCCTCATCGGCGCCCTTTAGGTGAGTATTATACATTTGCGATTTATATTGTATGTCGTTTCAAAATCTCAGCATATGATCATTAACTAGTTAACATGTCAATATGTCGCTCGAAGTCCTAACTAAGTTGATGTCGTCGATGGAGGATAAGAGTCGAGGTTTTGTGCGTATATTAGCTGTTCCGCATACTCAAGACGACCAGATGTCTAATTCCATCCTAGATTGAAATTGGGTATGTTATTTGAATATAATTTGTTGATAACCTTTTTGTATGAGTTGAGCTATTTTAAGTAAGTTATTAATTTTTAATATTCTTATTTGTATAGGAACGCGGTCCAGTTTATCAACGATCACCTTCGTCTTGGATATCACCTCCGCTGATGAGATCTGGTTCGCTTCAAAGATATCATTCTCCCCTATCCAGACACCTCTCCCATGGATCTCCTACACAGACTCAGAGTCATTATTTCAATGATGTGCATGTACGCCAGATTGGATTTATCGAAGAGAAGATAGGGACGCTCCGACAAGAGTTGAGAGAAGAGGCTGGCACACTACGACGTGAGTTGGGAGATGAGGTAGGGGCGTTGCGACGAGAGTTGGGAGATAAGGTAGCATATTTATGTCATGATGTTGGAGTTCTACGAAGCCATTTTGTAGACCTTTAGGATGAGATCGCTGCACTATAAGGTGTAGGCGACCGGGGGATAACCAACGAGGCGATAGAGATGATGACAGATGAGGGGATCACACAGGGCGTTTCTCATCGTTGTGGATAGATAAGGATGGATTATAGTCATTTTTATAACATGAAACTATGATCGAAAATCAAATAGGACCAATTGGAAGCAACTGTAAATTTAGATTTCTATAATGGATGACTTGGGGGGAAAGTTTTTTAGAAAGGGGAAAAAGTTGACTGTTAACCGTTGGCCGACTTTTTCAGTTTTTTTATATAATTTTCCTCGAGTAATCTATTAAAGAAAGTTGCAATTAGGTTCATGGAACATTCAATGACGACAATAGTGTACGAAACAAACAAATCACTTTTAACAAAGATTAATTACTCTTCTGTCTAATTATTATTTAGGAGAATCTGATTAGTACAAAATTAGTAAATGTACCTGCCACACCTATGTGGTCGAGAAAACTCTTTGGTAGATGATATTCTAGACGTAGATGGATGTTTAAGACCACGCGATTCAATTTCGGGTGACAACAAACTATTAAGTAGGAGAATATGGTCAGAAATTCCCCACTCGACTTTATTCGATAGAGGAAATATAGCATCAACATACTACTATCTAATAATCAGTCGTGTAATAAAGAGAGTATAAGGTTCTCATTGCAAAGCTTCTATACATAGCCACCGTGCCTGTACGCTCACTTGGAGAATTTTCCAACAGAGATTGACTACAAGTGCATGTGTTATCAGTCAAGTCCACCATGTATGCGATATTACGTGCACGTTTCATGGAGAAGCTCAACTCATTCAGTGATTTTATATTTAACTTTCTCGCAACTTGATAGGAATGTAAAAGGTATATTTTTCCTCCTTATTTTATGCGCTCGTACGTTTATTTTGTGCCAAAATGTACTCATTACGCTCATATTTTGATTTAGGTGGCAACTATATGGATATGGTGTGATTTGGAAGAAATAGGTGAAAATGAACCAAAATGGAAGAAAGTAAAAGTTCAAAGACTAAAGAGTAAATACTATAAACTTTTTGCTAACCTTGGGATGAAGATTCGAGAGTGTTAGAGGTCAATTGAATGAAGAAATGAGTCAAATGGATGAATTATAGCCGAGACATTAACACATATCAACTTTCAAGCTGAAAGATTTTGCATCGATTTTCTACCCCATATTGAGACCAGTTTTGGACATGGAAAATGATCGAATTCGAAGATAGTTTCTGAAGAAAATTTGTAGCCCTTTACGTTATAGTTCTAAATCATCTTGAATCATCTCAATCGGACATTAGAAGAGAAAGTTATGATTCAAATACTGAATACTATCCGGTGGAAAAAAAACTCTAAACCTATGCGATCGCATAGGGTTATTTCTACACGGTCGCATAGAACCCTTCAGTGACTTTAAATGGCCAATTCAAGCCTTTTATGCGACCGCAATACCTATAACTATGCGGTCGCATAGAGTATTTATGAGACACGATTTTTAGTTTCCTAATTTACATCAAACTCTTATGGAAACAACTTCTTTCTCGGCTTTTCAACCCTAAAAGGACCCCAGAATGTCCCAGAACGGATTATTCTTCATTATTCATCATTTTTTCATCTCTTTTTACTCAAGAAACTCATGAAGAACTAAAACCT
>CAIGRF010226686.1:7914-24270 GCA_903798235.1 Fraxinus ornus | reverse complement strand
ATTTTTCCTCTAATTTCCACTATAGTATTCATTGTTGTCCTACAAACACAATTTACACAAATTAAGCTCTATTCCAAATGTTTATCGACAATTATTCATGTTTGTGAACCAAAATAAACGTATAAAAATGCCATTATCAACGAGCACTAAGAGTGTAAACACAAATTAAAAGTTGTTCAAAAATTTATTTTGTGTATTTGGACCCCTCTTTGCCCACCTAAAGTATTGTTTCTTCACCCGATAAGGCTTATAAAATTGGCCTTTGAAGAAAACCTTTATGCAAAAGAGGTTTGAATACCGACCAAAAATGACCCCAGCTTAAGCTACTATTCAATTATTTTGTACACTAGTAGCAGCAAATTAGCTTTTATGCTACTATTTTAGTGATCGTCTCGATGGTCGGCATAACATAAATTAGATAAAGTTAAAAGATTAGAATTATGAAAAGCGTGAAAAACATTTGTGTGCTGTTATGTTCAATTTACGATGAAATCTCGTCTCAGTAGATTTAATTATCTTTATCGCAAGCCATATAACATTCATCTCATTTCTTGACCCGTCTCAATTGATAGTTTTTTAATTGTAATCTCCAACTTGTTACCTATTAGCCATCCTCTCACTCCATTCCATCCCACTCCATCCTTACCCCAAACTCAAATGCCACCCTTGCCAGCCCGGAAAGTGTTGACATTCGATCTAGAGATTCAGATCGAAATCGGTTCAAATGCAGGAGCATCAAAATTTAAAAATGATACTTCAAATTACGAGTACAAAAAGGGGAAGGAAAAGTTAAAGTTGGAATATCTATTGACTGTCAAATTATTTTGAAATTGTTCATTGACAAGGGCAAATTATTATTATTATTATTTTAATTTTACCAAATCTTGAATGACATTATTTTTTCTTGTTTCATCATCATCATCATCATTATGGTGTAGATGTGACCGATAAATGAATATCCTTTAGGAACACCATCATTAAAAAAAGTTAAACTCCAACGTTAAGGGTCCTCCACCGACCCGTCCCTAAAGCATTGTAGATTAGGTAAATTACGGGATGTGCCTTAACTTGGGTACAAGAGCTGTCATACTGGTACCCACAAAGAATCTAATTCCAAACATTGTTAGAAACAAAAATCGAACCCTCACACTGCGACTACCAATTTAGTTAAGACTAGCTCACTCCTGTTCTTTACACCCATGGGTGGAGCCAAGCAGTACAGTCTCTCTAGTTTTTTTAAGTTAAAATAAAAAGCAATGTTTTATCTTAAAAAACATTCAATTTTAACTTATTTTTATTAATAAAGCATTCCACAATAGTAATGGTATATTATTTTAAAATTTAAACTCAGATTCTAAAATCTTTGATCAATGATAAAATGGCCCACGGGAAAATTAGTGCTCCTAACTTCCTATGCTACTTTGTAAAACAATTAATTATACTTAATAATTATTTCCCAATGTATCATTAAAGTATCACTATTTGTCCTCTCTCTTATTATAAAAAAAAAAAAAAACATTTATTATACTAGAGGTACTACTAGCAAATATTGTAACAATATAATAGATTCTATTAGAACTCGCAATTTTCGTCTGTAAAGTATTACTCTTATAGCAATTTCGTCTTGAACTTTTGAAAAAAAGAACAATTTGATCTCAACCAATTCATTAGGCCTGAAGTCAGGGTGAGTCGATCAGGATATTTCAATACCCAAAATTACCTATTATACTTCGAATATTTCATAAATGGAACTATTCAAATCCACGTAACTACTGGAGACGAATCTAGGTTCGAGTTCAATTTTGTCCATATTATTATTTTTAAATAATTGTGAGTTGATAATACAAAGTAGGGGCGGAATAGGACTATTCACTTGCTGATGTGACACGAGAACTCTACTTACAGTTCTCTCCAAATGTGAGAATAGTAAGTAAGATTCTCCCTAAGTAAATAAAATAAGACTCCTCACCGTGGGCACGAGAACATTTGTAATACAAAGTATCTTCCAATAGCTAGCCAAAAATAGAAAAATAAAATGTCACCAATATATATTTTCAACACTTTCTTAACTCTATGCAAATATGTCACCAAATAATATCCAATATCTTGCATAATAACATCTAATTCTAGTTATTGTGGCTACATGCGACGCTTCAAGAAAGGTATGTGGTTAAGACAATGCGTAAAATACGGCCAAGAGTAGCTATAAATGAGAGTGAAATGAATCTATTATTCAAACGAATAAACCCGATTGATTACGTTAATTACTATTTGCTCCTTACAAACTTGTTGGACATTGAAAACTTATTTGTTGGGCGTGATCATTGGGTTATGATGAATAAATTGTAAAAAATATAAAAGTGATAAATTCAATTTGAGAGTCGAGTATCCACGATTTCGATTAAAGAATCAAGAATCGTCCGAAACTCGACCGTTTATCGATTCTCAATTTCAAATCTTAATTTTATTGGGTACTAGACTATGATCTCCAATTCCAATTCGTTTCTGGGTGGAAACTGGAAAGGTTCGATTTCGATAAAAATGTCCACGCCTACCTTTTATTGTAGTGACAGAATTAGTTATCAAGGACCGAAATCATTTTTATTATATGTAAATCATAACGTGAACCAAGTTTATAGTGCTACATTTTTTCTTTTTGGATTATCTAACTTGAATTAATGCCTAACAATTTTATGAAGATCAAATGACAATTTAACGAAAATTCACACAATTGTTGTTGATAAAAACTAATTCCGTTAACTGTAATTCAACACGAAGATCAACTTATCCTTTTCTAAGATAAGGGACCAAATGACTAATGAAGGAATAGGTTGGGGAAGTGTTGCAATTTTTCCAGATGCCAATTAGTTGTATTTAACTTAGGGTCCGTTTGATTGCAAATGTGGAAAATGAGTGGAAAGAAAATGTTTTATAGGGAATTGATTTTCCTANAAACTTGTTGGACATTGAAAACTTATTTGTTGGGCGTGATCATTGGGTTATGATGAATAAATTGTAAAAAATATAAAAGTGATAAATTCAATTTGAGAGTCGAGTATCCACGATTTCGATTAAAGAATCAAGAATCGTCCGAAACTCGACCGTTTATCGATTCTCAATTTCAATTCTTAATTTTATTGGGTACTAGACTATGATCTCCAATTCCAATTTGATTCAGGGTGGAAACTGGAAAGGTTCGATTTCGATAAAAATGTCCACGCCTACCTTTCATTGTAGTGACAGAATTAGTTATCAAGGACCGAAATCATTTTTATTATATGTAAATCATAACGTGAACCAAGTTTATAGTGCTACATTTTTTCTTTTTGGATTATCTAACTTGAATTAATGCCTAACAATTTTATGAAGATCAAATGACAATTTAACGAAAATTCACACAATTGTTGTTGATAAAAACTAATTCCGTTAACTGTAATTCAACACGAAGATCAACTTATCCTTTTCTAAGATAAGGGACCAAATGACTAATGAAGGAATAGGTTGGGGAAGTGTTACTATTTTTCCAGATGCCGATTAGTTGTATTTAACTTAGAGTCCGTTTGATTGTAAATGTGAAAAATGAGTGGAAAGAAAATGTTTTATAAGGAATTGATTTTTCTATAATTGTTTTATTGGGAATTGTAATTAATTGTGTTTGATTGGTATAATTTTTCATGAAAAATATTGAAAGTTTGGTATCCGTTTGACTTCGTCTTTTATGGAAATTGTCCATTAAAGTAATAATTTTTTCTACCACTAGGTCTAGCATTTGTTCAAATTGCCAAAAAAATAAAAATATCATATCGAATATCATTCGTTTGGCTTTGATTTGCATGTAGATTGCCAATAAAAGTGATAAAAAAAATTTACCATTGTGTCTAGAATTTTTTCCAATTGCAAAAAAAAAAAAAAGGAAAATATTTACCAACAAAAACATCAAGAATTTGTTTTCCTCAAAAAGATGAAAAATTTGAAAAGTTGGAAAATATTTTCCCGAGAAAATTTTGTCTACCAAACACTACAAAAATTGAAAAATATTTTTTTCATGAAAAATAAGGTGTATCAAACGGAGCCTTAAAGTGGGGGAAAATGAGTAATGCTAGACGCATTGAAAATTATCGATAGTCGTCTTATGTATCATACATATGGCAGCTAGTGATTTAATGCATTAATGTGACAATTTTTTATTTTCATGCATCAAATCACAAATCGTCGTATATATATTACATAGAACGATTATCGAATAATTTTCACTATGAATAATACCTGCAACTTATTTTGTCAAGCATCTAGTCAAATTAGTATTCAAAAAGAGATTGTTCAGTCTTCTCCTACTTGTTCACCTGTCATTAGATTGGGAAATATATAGGTATAATTCAATGAGATTATGAAAATACGGATAAATTCTTAACGGCAATATTCAATTCAATTTCTGTACCAAATATATCGTTTTTAGAAAGGGATTTGGCACAACCGTTGTTCCACTTTTTAATTCGGCCCCCTACCCCACCTTTTATTTTTATTTTTTTGGTGGACGATCATATCACGTGCACATACATGACCGTTCCGTTGAAGTTTATCTCCTACCGACTTATGAAATGCAATTATAAATATTAGGGCTAGATTCTTCTTAAGTTAAATACTTGATCGAGTATCAGAATCGAGAATCGACGAGTTTGATTTAATTTTCGGTTCTAGACCAACAACCAAATAATTGAATAAGAATCGAATCTATCTAATTTTTTATAAATAAATCAAATTACTTTAATTTTTTAAAATAAATTTGCCAACTAATTAATTGAGCCCACAAATATTATTTTCCTATTTTATTTGTCAACTAATTAATTGAGGCCAAAATATTATTTTCTTGTTTTCAACCTAAGCTCAACTTTGTAACTCAAATTTCAAATAATCAAAATTGAGTCTAATTTTTTCTCAATCATTCTATCGTTTCTCATATAATCAAAGTTGAGAGACAATGTCTCTTTCATCTTACCCTTAATCCGTCTTATTCATTGAATTTCCTCCACTTCATTCGAGGTATTTGTATATATTAATGAATGATTTTCATTAGATAACTTGTTATTTGTATATTTTTAAATTGGACTACATTATTTTGTAGTTCGACGAGCCGCTCGTCAAAAACGAGCCGAGCCTGCTCGGCTCGCCTACCGAGCAGGCCTGCTCGGCTCGTGCTCGGGCTTGTTTTTTGACGAGCCCGAGCGGCTCGCGAGCAGCTACAGTACGAGTCGACGAGCCGCTCGACTCGATTGCCACCACTAGGTATAATTCAATGAGATTATGAAAATACAGATAAATTCTTAACGGCAATATTCAATTCAATTTCTGCACCAAACATATCGTTTTTAGAAAGGGATTTGGCACAACCGTTGTTCCACTTTTTAATTCGGCCCCCACCCCCAACCCACTTATTTTTTTTTTTTGGGTGGACGATCATATCACGTGCACATACATGACCGTTCCGTTGAAGTTTTTCTCCTACCGACTTATTAAATACAATTATAAATATTAGGACTAGATTCTTATTAAGTTAAATACATCGACGAGCTTGATTTAATTTTTGGTTCTAGACCAACAATCAAATAATCGAATAAGAATCGAATATATCTAATTTTTTATATTAAATAAATCAAATTACTTTAATTTTTTAAAATAAATTTGTCAACTAATTAATTGAGCCCACAAATATTATTTTCCTATTTTATTTGTCAACTAATTAATTGAGGCCAAAATAATTTTCAACCTAAGCTGAACTTTGTAATTCAAATTTCAAATAATCAAAATTGAGCCTAATTTTTTCTCAATCATTCTATCGTTTCTCATATGATCAAAATTGAGAGACAATGTCTCTTTCATCTTACCCTTAATCCGTCTTATTCATTGAATTTCCTCCACTTCATTCAAGGTGATTTGTATATATTAATAAATGATTTTCATTAGATAACTTGTTATTTGTATATTTTTAAACTGGACTACATTATTTTGTAGAAGCTGATTTAGTATTGTTGTAAGAATGAAGATTGAACATATCATTAGTTGGACTAATATAACATTGTTGTAAATGTTAAAAAAAATTAATTATTGTACAGAACCAAATTGAACTGAATGAAATCAAACTGGTTCAGTTCCATAATTAAATTTAAACTTGACAATTCTACTTAATAAATATTCGAAAATTCTCGATCGATTTAGTTCTCTTTAGAACATAACCAAATTATGTCCAGCCCTAATAAACAACACTAAACACTAAACTTTCTACACCATTATCTCAGTAAGTAATGTGTATAAAGGGGGAGGAAAAGTGCCAGGGAGCAGGGTGGGTGCATAAGAAACATATAACATCTCAATAATTGAAGCAATAATGCAGGACCAGATAATGGTCAAATACCAACCACACCATAAATACAAGCTCATCCCCAATATCATCACTTCATAACTGAAATGAGTTCCCACTTGCTGGGTAAGATTAACTATTTATACAATATTTAATGACAACGTTGTTAACAATGTACGAGTTGATAAAAAAATATTGGATGAAAAAATAAATTATTGTTCAAACAGTCCAATTATAACATGTCACGTGACGTGTTGTCAAAAAAGTTGTCATCCAACACTGTACACAATTTGTTGGGCCCAACAAAATACAGGATAATTCTCTATTCGACTCTACTGGTGATAAGCATCAATTTAACCATCCATTAAATATTCTCAAATCATTGAACATCTTATACGACGAAAAACGGATCACTTCAATTCAAAATCAAAATGTTGACGAGTGGATCCAAACAAACAGTTTCAATTTGGTTTTGCGGTTTCGTTGTTCATTCCTAATCCATGTAAAAATATGTTCATATCTAAATACATAAATTTTAAAATAAAACTTTATCATATTCAAATTAAAGCAACAGGGAAAAAAAAAATCAGATTTGCTTTTTCCCTTTCTTTAGAGGAAACCATAGCAACATTATGTGGGCTGTTCGGCCTTGGGATTGGTTCCCCTTTAACGCCTTCCAAGATTTATTGACCATGTTTTCATTCCATATTTTTTGGTCTCCTCAATGAAAGGCAAAATGTGCTTTCAACTCTTCACTTTACTTCCTCAACCAAACATACCCGTGACCTACAGTCCCTACTCAAACTGAACCATACATTCAATGGAAAATTTAACAATTTACACAAGTTTCAGCATTTACCGTATGTAAAATGTAATTACATCCTGAGTACAAGGAATTTGTCATCAAAATATAACTCATCTTTCCCTCTCACAGAGGCTAGGCTTATACACGCATTGTATGCGCGATGAATAGCTACATACATATTTTTTTCATCCACGAGACCAGGCATAAAAGTACGGTTTTGTACATTGAGAAAATATAAACATGGTAAATACCTCTGTTTTTGAAAGAAGACACGAAAACATTGCAAAGCAAACAATATAAAAAACAAATTCTGGAGGAAAAAATTAAGAAATTTAAAAAAACAAATTTACCATCTATAGCATAACTTTCTATACACAATTTGTATAACATTAATGATTCTTCCAAACTTCAAATTGTGGATGATGAGAATTCCTATGAAAGCTGCAGCTCAATTTTGTTGCATATCTACGATATACATCCCTTGCTAGGTCTCAGCTTCTAAAGATGAAGACGAAAAGGGCAGAAAGGATTAAAACATTTCAATGAATCTCTTAATTGAAGCAGATGAATATAGTAACAGAGAAAGATAGATATAATATACATTGTTATTAAATTGTGTTTTGTTGTTACCTTCGTCAAGTTTGATCTCTAGAAGCTCTTGAATGGGCTGGCGACATATGGGACAGTTGTTCGATTGAAGCCTCAACTCCTTGGCACAATCCCTACACATACACTGAAAACCAACAAACATAAAATCTCACATACAATCTTTTCGGGCAACAGCTAAGTTCTACGTTTTTGAAGAAGAATAGAAAAGATATGAGGAAAGGATGCGAATTCAGACAAGAAACAGAATCAGCAAAGGATATATTTGTTGAGACTCAAACTGTAAAAGAGAAGAACCAATTATTGAAATGGAACTTTGATTGAAAATAAGCTGTAGAGAAGTACAATACGGGAATGAAATTAACACTCTCTTGCCTTACTCAATAATTGCCTACCAACACCCTACCATCTGCCTCTATTTATAACTCATTTTCTAACGGAATTATTTCCCCCCCACATGCTCCCTTAACAGAATTTAGCTGAGTCTTCCTTCCAGTAGATTCTCCACCCTTCTTGCATCTTCTAGAATAGGTGAATTGGACGGGAGGTCTAACAATATCTTTTTCATGTTAATCCCTATATCTAAACTTGATCCATAGAACGAAACTGTACAAGGATCAGCTGCAGATTCACTCTTGTATTTGTTTTTTTAGCTAAGTTGCCTGTTCTTTTGTTCTTTACTATTCGAAAAAACGAATCAAATGCAGAATATCTCTGCTTTCTTCCTAACTTGTAAACAGTGAATAAGATTCTGCTATGGAAGAGACCATGACGCTGGTTGACTGCTTGCTACATTTACGTTTTACAGTCAAACTTTGAGTCACCCTAAATTGACACAAGTGTTTGTCAAATACTGTATTATTTTCCACGGGTTTTTTATGACGAAGTTGAAAATGTTTCAACTCTCTCAGTACAGAGTTTCCATGCACACCCTAAAAAAAGGGAGAATAAAAAAATATAGTTCAGATTGCAAACACTGTGATATTCATACCTTCTAATAATAAGGAATACTAATTTGATAACACCCATCGACTGATTCTCCGAACATATATAAACTTGTTTACTTATGGTAATCACATTGGCATGCTCGTTATCATGTGTTATGTTTTGAACTTATAGCCAGTCAAAGTTCGGGCTCTTACCATATGTCTACAGGGCAAAACAGCAGTATTCTTCTCCTCAGTCATGCAAATGACACATTCTTTTCCCGAGTCCATGTCACTGATGGCTGTTTCATCTGGACTGCTGATTCCATAAATCTCACGCAGCTCATAACGAACACCATCACTCCACAAAATTTGCTTGATTATTTTTACTTGAAAATTTCCTTCATCTTTCTTTTCTAAGACAGCCTGAGTGATTTGTGCATTGGAAGATGTATTCACCACTTCCTTATACGGCTGTTCATCCATAGGGGTGGATGGCACATGTGACTCAGCTGATATAACAAGTGGGTAAATGTCTTCTCCCGGCGAGGGCTTTGACAAGTCATCAATGTCAAAGAAGCCTAGATCAACACCAGTCCCTGAAGGCTGGCAGCATTTCTGTCCCAGTCCTTTTTGAAATGGAATTTTTACAGGCACAATCTCAGGATACACAGGAGTGAATGTGCAGTTGGCCCCCTCCTTAGCAAAATAGAAGATTGTGATACTGAAACAGAAGTCATATATATAAGATATGGAATGTAATCTTCTCAAATTATGAACAAATTCCCCAGCAAGAATAATGACAACATAGGGCTATAAGTGGAGTTACTGAAGCAAACAATTTACTCATCATACAAGCCAAGGGTTCAACATATAGTATCATTGAATATGCAAACTCAAAAAGGGGAACTAGGAAATTTTAAAAACAGCTACAAGCACAAAATGTTACCTTAAGCAAAGCAAAACCAAGGTAAACGCATCACATCTCACGAATAAAAAGGGACCATTGCAGTCTTACACCACCATCACTGCAGATAGCAATCTCGACACCACCCCCTAAAGAACTATCCCACTGCAACCAACATATATCCCGCGTTAAACTTCCACAGTTAAAGCCCCCAATCAATTTTGTTGCTGTTAACCAAACGCGAAAGGTCTACTGAGTACAATTCCATTTTTGTTTATTCCATGGGATCAAGCATTGGGTTGATGGAAATGTAAAGAAGTCCGTGCAATGGCATCAATCCAATAAAGAACTCAGTGTCATTTAGCACAGAGATGCTGGAAGGTAATTGAATGACTTTGAAGATGTCCAGCCACACTCAACAATTACAAAAATGAAATCACATTGGTGTTGATTATGTATAAATAGGCCATGCTTTGTGTTTGGTGGCCTGTATCCTGATGTGGGAAGGGACAATGTCTTTCTTTTATTGGTGGAGGATCAATAGAGGAAGTAAGAATGAGAAAAACGAGAGGAATTCATTACAATGACATAGTAGAACATTTCTCTCCTTTGTATCAATGGCATAGTTATTATTATTATTATTATTATAGCCTAACCAGGAGACAATATACTGAATGAAATTCACAAGGATCCAAAGACCTCAAGTCTTCATTCACAGGACCCCAAGTAACCGATGGCGATGGAATTTGATCATATGTAAACTATTCATTTTCAAATGATATCCATATTGTCCACAAATAGGTTCATTTCGATTTAGGACATGGGACAAATTGGTCCAAGAGAGGAGAGTGACTGGGATACCAACTAGAAAGATTAATTCAATCCACAATGACAACTGAAAAATAAAACATTTTTGTTACTTAACCAACTATCATGAGAGCAAATACAGGGGTTATACCAATCGATAAGATTGATGAAGTAGCAAAAGGAAAACATCATCTTTTGTGGATTGAGTACAACCCTACAATAAATTGACCCATAACTTTTCTATTGAAAAGAGAGAAACATAGAATCCATCATATAGATAAATGATCAAATTGCAACCATCCCATTTGAATATCACGGTTCTGTATCTCTCTATTTTAAATTGATTGTTTATTTGGGGCTCAGTGATTGTCCTTTCTCCACATTCTATTGAGTGAAGCACTGATCCTATCCTCTTCCTTGGAAATGCAACCTTTAGGCTCGTTCCTAATTTAAGCCACCAACTTAATGAATGAATTATTCACCTATCCACCTCATGGTCCACTAGAATAGAAGGAGAGTGATGGATTATTCAAGAATCAATATCAATTTGGTTTTTAATGACTAGATACAAATATAATTTGCAAGACTCTTCGTTAAAACTGCATGATTGCAATTTGCCCAACACTAACTAGATATTTCTAAGACTTCGTCACAGCTTCTCAAAGTTGAAACTGGAAATAATGCACCATATTAACTTAGGGAAATCATTTTTTCTCACCTCAGCACCAGTGAGATTTATGTCTTCTATAGGCTGGGTGCTAGGGGATAGAAAACCAATTTTATCCTAATGTCTCTCTAAAAGCTTCATCTCTTTGCACTTTGATGCTTAGATTTCCTAGAACTGTAATTGATCCAAATTCTAGTTTGAAATGGATAGACTACTTCAATTTTCTCCCATCTCGAAATCAATTCTAATCAAGCAATCAATAGTTTCTTACAGGTTTTTTAACATCAAATACATCCTTAAAACCTTTAAAATATTCCCTTTAAAGGCCGGTAACACAGTTCAGATCCTTACCAATCAAAGCCAGAGGCAAACGACAAAACCATATTATGATCAACCCAAAAAAATCACCATCCACATCCAACACAAGCATACAAACATACAATATCGCATAAATTAACAGAAAACAGAAAGATAAAGAATAACATCAAGTATAAGCATATGCGAGCAAGAGTTAAATACCTTCCATCAACCAAGGCATCAAAAGTGAAGGTTACCAATTGGTAATCTTGGTTCAGCTCATCCACTTGAAGCTTGATGGTGTCCTTGTGAATATTCACATCATTCTTGATCTTCTTGGCACTCTGGTGATCAACATAAGGCACTGGATGTGGTGGAGGCGGCGGCGGAGGGATTGGGCCCCACCTCATAGGGGGGATGAAATACGGACGGTAATTGGAGTATTGACCCGTGATATGCATCGGCCTAGAATAGTAATTAGAATAGTTCTGATTATAATTGTAATTAGGAAGATATGGAGGAGGAGAAGGGGGAGGAGGCGGGGGCCGCGCCGGGGTGAGGTGCTGTGGTGTTGAAAAGGGTGCATGATAAGGGGCGTTGGCTGCGAAGGAATAGCTTGGTGGTTCAGGGGGTTGGGCTGGTGGTTGCGGTCGGCAAGTATTGGGTGCTGATGTAGACGGTGGCGGTGGTTCTATAGGGGTGACCGGAGGAGGAGGAGGAGGAGGAGGTCTAGAAGAGGAGGATGGAGTGACAGGTTGTTGTTGGTGGTGGTGATTAACTTGGTTCTGGTGGGGCTGGTCGTGACGATGCCTTTTACTCCACGAAATGCCCATTTAGATTCGAAGTCGCGGCCAGTTGCGGTGGCGGAATGGTTGGAGAATTTTTTGTCCAATTCGGAGAAGACAAGACTAGTCGGTAGTTGGTCAATTTTTATTTTTTTTAGTAGAATTGTTTTATTGTATTTGTTGATGAATTTTCTACCCTTTTGCACCAACAAGAAAAGAATAATTCCACCGTCGACACTAGCCAAGTTGTCGTGCACCATTCTATCTTTCATTACATTGATATAGCTCAACATGACATGATAACTCGATCTTGACAATGGGATCATATCTCCATTCATAATCAACAAAAAATCTCATCCAATCTCATGGAATTCAATAAAATCTCAATCCTAAAAAAATTGACTTACAATCTAACAAAGTATGAAAGGTCCTAGTTTTACTGAGAATCTATTTGATTGTAAGAGTGAAATTTGGATGAAAAGAAAATGAATTTCAGATAATTGAATTACTTAGAATTGTTTTATTGAGAATTGTCAATTAATTGTATTTGATTAGTATAATTTTTCACCTGAAAAAATGTTATAATTTTGAATCTTTTGGTATTCGTTTGGCTTTATTTTTCAAGAAAATTGTCCATTAAAAATAATTTCTTTTTACAATTGTCTATAAAATTTGTTTTCATTGCAAAAAATTAAAAAAGAAAGAAAGTTGGAAACCATTTTCCCACCGCTTTGGTGGAAAATCAATTCCACAAAATCATGAAAAAAGGGGACACGTGGCGGATAGGAGGAAAACATTTTCCATGAAAAATTTTGGCTATCAAATATGGCGAAAGTGAGAATTGAGATTTTAATTCCATTTCTGATGGAAAATAATGGCTATCAAACATGTCCTAATATAAGGTGTGATAATTAATCCTTACACTTTTCTCTTCTTTAACCTTCCATCACATTTTACTAGTCGAAGCATTGTAAGGGCTTCTCGAGGATTGTTGCCCCTGTTTGGTTTTATTACAAATCAGATTTAGTTGAATTTGATAAAAAGATGATAAAATATGTTGTTGAAAAGTTGATGAAAATAGTGAATTTCATGAAATGTATGATTAAAAATGAATTTAAAAAATAAATAAAGGTAAATATTATTTTAGCAATAACGCGATCCTAAATCACAATCATCGTCGCACCTCTTAAAGTTGCATTTCAAGTTTCAACTGCATCATTTGTCATAATTTGTGGGAAGAAAACAATAAGCAATATTAACTCAAGTTTTGACAAAACATCATTCCCAAATAGAAGTTCTTAATGATCTTGGTGCCAGCTCTATAACCTTACCAAATTCAAAACTGGGTTGTGCTACATGTACAAAATGGGTTACAAAAGGGTTACAATAGGGGGGCGCTTGGTGGGTCCGGCGCCCCCCCAATAGGGGGCCGCCATTTGGCAATTTTGGACACCATTTTGTACCCCATTTTGTACACCAAGAATTATCCCATATCAAAATCCTAATTAATCAATAATTATTCAAAACCATTATTCTAATACTACCATTGAATCTATCAAATTATCACGAAAAGAAAAATACTCTACCACAAAATCATAACAAAACACACATTAGTGTTGTATGAGTTAGGTTCGGTCGGTTGTGTACAACCTCTCTTGGTTGAGAAGCGACAACATACACAGACCCCCCATCGTGGGTAAACTCTACTTGCAATAGTTAGTATGCGTTTGGTAGAGCTTTTTGAGGATTTAAAAGCACTTTTGAAGGTGGAAAGAGCAATATGATCAGGATCAATTGGTGATTCAGCCACGGAGTCATCATCTTTACCATTTTGAACTTTCTTATCAGTAGAATCTTCAATTCCCACTCATTCATCATCCTCGCCAGTGGGGCAAATCTATTATGCTCTGCTCGTCTTCGTAGCATAAATACATTTAAATTATAGCTAACAATACCCTTCTTTTACTAGGAAGGAAATACAACATCAAAATGGTTCTAGTAGTTCTTAATTTTTCACAAAAATGTCACTCCAATATCATTACTTACCCTCGAGACCCCCATACCAAAAATGTAAAAAAAAAAAATCGTTACTTATCATATTTGTTGTAAAGATACATTTATAATTACAAATAGTTCATTTGAACATTAGAGTCGTGTGTTGAATTATCCTACCGTTGGTTAAAATATGTCGTCCATGTGGATTGACCTGATCCGGTTGCATAGAATCGTTTTTTTTAGAAAGGGGGTTCGAAATTTCACCTCCCACCACTCACAACTTCGACTACACCAAAACCATAAAAAAAGAATGCAAAAAACATAGAGAAAAAATAGATGAGGGTGGGAACTTGATTTTGCTTTAACAATATCTCAAATTTGGTTCTTGAATTGTGGATATCAAACTCTTTCCATTGTGATTGAGTTTCTAATCAGAGAATAAGTATTTGGTGAGTAAGCAAGCCACAATAAGGCAAGTAATTTAACATCTGATTTCTTGGAATTCAAGTAAGTTCTACAACTTAGAACTCGGTTAGAAGCATGCTAATATGATTTACACCTACATTAAAAAGGATAGTGTTACAAAGAGCCATTGACATAAATTAAAAAATAAAAAAATAATCCTTAGCTTTTCAAAGTTTTCTTCGTATAAAATTTTCAAAAGTATATAAATAACTTGATTTATACTAAAAAAATTGTGACAAGATAATTTAATTTTATAAAATTCAAATGAAATTAAAATTATTATTTATAAAATTTATATAAATAATCAATGTTTAGTCAACTAATTACGTAGTCTATATGATTAAAATTAAAAGAAGTATTTAATTAAGCTACCAACACCGTCCATTTAACGCTAAATTCACCTTTTGAATCGACAATAAAAAGGCAGCAAGTGTGTTTCGTAGAGATTAAAATTGAAAATATGATCGTTATTGTGTCCCACTCATATAATAAAAGTCAACAATAACGACTAATTTTTCAATTTTAATCTCTACCGAACGGGCTAGTAACACCCTTAGGAGAATATCTATTGACAAAAGCACTATTCGCAACAACTGTGCCAAACAGACTCCTAATATTATGACCATGTTGGTTCCGCAACTTTCGAAAGTTTCCATATTAGCCCTAACCTTAACATCCGAGATTAGTCATTCTCAAGGTCCGAAAGTGGCCAAATTAGGCCCCAAACTTTTGAGTTGAATCCCGTAACTTGCGACCTTTCTCCAATTACTCTCTTAATTCTTCTTATAAATCCCATGCAATTCAATTAATCTTAAATTGATCTATTTATAAACTCCAATTGCGCTCAAAATCCTCATTTTCGTTCCAAAAGCTTCTAAGTTCGAGTTTTACCTACAATGACAATATTTACACTAAATTAAGTACAAATCCGTTCATTTGCTAATATATACAGAGTTTACAAGTATGCATAAACGTGTAAAATACACTTATCAAATCGTAAAGAGATTATTTATATAATACACAAGATAAGAGTTATTTCCAAAGCAGTAACTTTTTTATAAGTAATAATGAAAGGTAACTTACACAAAAATATGAGTTTTGAAAATCGAAGCTGAATTTACCATTTAGGCATGTCAAACTTTAAACCCAATTCAAAGATAACTTTGCAAAATGAATTAACTAATGGACGAGATCGACTCATTCAGACCTCTTCTTTAGTAAGCATCAAAGTTGAATGAGGTTATAGTTGATCTTGTTTTATCGATAGTTTTATGGAATGATATTTTTTTTTTTTCAAACTACTAGATTGACTTTACATATCTAGAGATAGAATTGACCTATTCAACAATTTATATTCTATGAATCTATGAGTTCCATTTTGTCTGAAATTTTTCTGTCCTAACCTTTACAATTTGTTTATTTTCTTGGTCGAGTTAGCTGTACCTCCTATTCCCACTGCTACTGCAGGGTTCCCTCAAAACTCGGGCAATTAGCTTCTCCTGCCACAATAATACACGGATCACATGCAAACTTATCTAAAGAGCATGTTTGGACTGCATTACAAATTTAAGAGAAGTGTGACATGTGGACCATCATATATGTTCATAATATGTTTGGAGAAGATTTATCGTCTCTATTTGGCTTTTTCTCTGCTTTTTTTGATAGAAAAACATAAGAGATTATAGATTCTATTCATATTCTATAATCAATTTCTTAATCTCATAAAAGAACACTAAGATCC
>CAIGRF010226628.1:0-23332 GCA_903798235.1 Fraxinus ornus | reverse complement strand
GGGGTCGTAGATGGGAGTGAGATGAGGCTGAGGGTGGTGGAGTCCGATGGTTTTGGTGGTCGAAAAGTGGTGGAATGGGGCTCCATATGTGGCTGCTGAAAATGGGCAACAATCACCCAAAATGAAGAAGAAAGAAGAAGGTGAAATGAAAGAATTTAGGTGAATAATTTGATATAAATTGAAGGACAACTTTGTCATTTTACCATTAAAACATTTTAAATTTTTTTTATTCTATTTCAATGTGGGTCAAAGGCCATTTCTCCAAAATCATTGTTTAGTGGGGTTATTTGGCCAAATTTCCTTTTTGGAAAACGTTTGGAATGTTCTTGAAAATAAATTGTTTTTTTTTTAATTTTTTTTGAAAAGATCTTTGATCCAGTTTTTGATTGGATCTATTCAAAGATTTGGTGCCTTATTTAAAATCAGAAAGATCTAGTGTTAGATCCGCTTTTGTTCTTGAACGCTTTAAGGAAAATTCTTTGATTCGCCTCTGATCTAAAAGATTATGTTTCTTACTGAGTTTTCTTGGCAATTTGACTCTTGACTCACCCTAAGTTGGTGTAGTGTCTTGAAACTCGTCCTGGGTGCTGGTGAGTTAGGGTTAACTCACTTCAAGTTATGTTGATTTCTTGACTCACTGCTGAATTGTATTGAGTCACTGTGACTCGTGATGTTCCTGTGCATGACTCTGGATTTCTAAACTAATTTGTATTCTCTTTCTGCATTCTTCTTACTGAAACTTTGAATCTTCAGCTCTGGTATAATCTTCCACACTTTTTATTTTTCAATCAGATTAATTAACTATTCTTCTCTAAATTTGATTTGGTTACTAATGTAATTGATCTACTACTACTTTCCTTTGTCCAAGATCTCCCGCGAGGATCTGAGAATCTGATGTAGTAGTGGGCTCATGGGTCATCACTCCTTAGACCTGTCAAAATGACAATTCAATTTGATATAATTGTTTGAGTTGATCATTAAACTGTTATATAATTTTGAATTACTTGAATTGTATAATTTGTGTTATAAATTGTATAATAAGAAGAAATTCTTGCAATATTTTATCTTACTTTGAAATTTACATATTTTATAATTCTCTCATATTGCCTGAATCTACTATACTCTCTATGTTGTATAAACTTGGTTTTGTGATTTTATTTACTATGATGACAACTGCACGCAAATTTGAAGTAGAAATTTGGAAAGGAACTCGGTACTTTAATCTCTGGAGCCAAAAGATGAGGGCTCTATTGTTACAACAGAGATGTGTTGCTGCCCTTGATGGGTCATGGGGTATTGAAATTAGTGCCTATGGGAGACATAAAGTAGATGAGGTTGCTTCGAGTTCAACCTTTCTTCATTTGTCTGATAGTGTGATAAGAAAGATTGGGGAAACCACTACAACTGCAGCTCTGTAGACTAAGTTAGGATCCCTTTACTTAACCAAGACAATGCCTAACAAATGCTATATGCTTAGACAATTTTATAATTTCAAATTTGGTACCTCCTCCACCTTGGAAGAAAAGATATTGATAAATTCACTAAATTGATTCAAGATTTGGCTAAATGTGATGAGAAACTATCTAATGATCAACAAACTATTGCTCTGTTGAATGCTCTAAGTGATAAATACAGAGAGCTTAGAAATGCTTTATAATATGAAAGAAAGGATCTGACAATTGATATTATTACCTAAGCCCTAAGAAATAGATAACTTGAATTAAAATCTGAATTTAAGGACTCCAAAATTGGGGAAGGGTTAAATGTTAAAGATAAATAGAATTAGGACAAAAAGAGTAATCGATGCAACTTTAACTCTCATAAGAAAGGAAAACTCCAATCTTCTAAACCCGAAAATCAGAACAAGAGTCAACTGAAATCTAAAAATCAAGTTAGGAAATGTTATTACTTTGGTAAAACTGGACATTTCATAAAAGACTATTTCAAGAAGATATTTGATATGAAAGGAAAAACTAATTCTGATGGGTCTACAGCCATTGCATGCAATAATGAATCAGATATACAAAGAGTTGTCATTGTTACTTTAACCAAAAAATACATAAATGAATGAATTATTGACTCTGGATGTTCTTTCTATATATGTCCCATTAAAGAATGGTTCATTGAATTTAATGATCTAAAGTGGTCAAGTTCAAATGGGAAATAACAAAATGTATTGGTAAAGTTAACCTTTTAATTTGTTAGATAACAGTCATATTCTCGAGCTGCCTTTAACAAGATATGTCCTTAATTTTCAAAGAATTCTGATTTCCTTGGGAGAATTGGATGATGAATATAAAATTAAAATCCATAAGGGATTTACCAAAGTGATTTTCAATTCTAAGGAAATAATCTCATCACCCAAGGTCAATGGACTCTATATACTTCAAGCTTAACCATTAGTTTGAAACTTATCAGCCGTTGTTCAGTCTTCTAATGACATTCGTAATTTAGCATAAAAGACTATGGCATGTGAGTGAAAGGGGATTAATGATTTTTTTATAAAAACTTGGATGTTTTGGAAAATATAACATTAAAAAATTAGAGTTTTGTGAAGATTGTGTCATTGCAAAACAAAATAAGTTGCCTTTCAAAATTAGAATCCATAAATCCACTTCAATACTTGATTATTTTACATGCCGGCCTTTGGGGTCCATCATCACTAAGTACTTTGAGTGTGTTTAAATTCTATCTACTAATTTTAAATGATTTTTCAAGAAAAAATTGAACAATTCTAATTTTAAAATCTAAATCCGACACCTTCCAAAATTTTAAACATTGAAAATTGATGATTGAAAACCAAACTAGTAAGAAAACAAGAGCACTTAAAACAAATAATGGGCTTGAATTTCGTAATTCTGAATTTAGTTTTTTTTTTTTTTGTAGAGAATTTGGTATTTTAAGGCATAGAACAACAACATACACTCCTCAACAAAATGAAGTTACTGAGAGAATAAACAGAACTTTGTTTGAAAAAGTTAGGTATATGTTGCTAAGTCCCGATCTTCCAAAATTATTTTAAGGTGAAGTTTTAAAAATTGTCACTTATCTGATTAATAGGATTCCTTCTAATGCTATTAATTTTCAAATCCTGAATCACTTTGGTCTAGAAAGTCCCCATATTATTCCAAACTTAAGATTTTTGGATGTGCCTATTCTCATCAAAATGGAGGCAAACTTGAACCCAAAACTTTAAAATGTGTTTTTCTAAATTATAGTGAAGTGTCTAAGGTATATACGCTTTGAGTAAAAGAACAAAATGGGTTCAAAATCATTATAAGCAGAAATGTAATCTTTAATGAAGATTTTTTCCCTTGTAATTGTTAGAAGAGGTGTTTAGGACTACTGATGTTGAGTTATAAATGTTTATTTGACTATTTCAAAGTTGTTCTTGTTTTTCTGATGTTGGTTATTTTTGTTATTCATGTTTGTGATCATGGCTTAGTCTTAGGACCATGATTTTAGTGGGTTGTTATTAATCAAGCTTTAAATTGTAATGTTTCTCATGTTAGTAAGTAATTCAGTTTTCTCTGTTTCACAATTACGTTGCTCTCAGTTTTTCTTCAGCATTACTTTTAAATACAGCAAAGCCTTGTTTTTCTTTTCTCATTCTAAATATAACTACATGTTGGGGTGTATACCAGAACCGCTGTAGTATTTTTAAGGTTTGATGAATTCTATGCAAATGGGATCATTTTCCTCTGAAAAAAGGCACCTACAAGTAATTGACTCTCTGGTGGACAGATGTATTTTTTTACTTTCTCTTTCCTTTAAAATAAATTGTAGAAATCTCCCATGAAATTATTAGAAATCTAGATGGAATATCTTCTATAAGGTTTGCTGAATGAGTAATGCAATTACTTAACATTTCTCGTAGGGTAAAGTAAATTCAACATATGAATATTAACACCGAAAGAATTGAACTAGGTATTAGTAGAGAGAGCACTCTTCATAAGAATTTTTCAAGTACTGCAAAAAAAAAATAAAAAGAAATAAATAAATAAATTGTTTGCTCAAGTACTGCTAATTGTGGTAACGCTATCTATGACCTATTTATGGTCAGTAATTATAGATGTTAAGATATCTCGAAACCCTACAATATACCCAAGATGTGTTGTCTCCGTAATTATAGTAATTATAGATGTTAAGATATCATGTTAGGGTACGTTATTTCTTGTGCCATTAAGTGATTGATTGAATAAGGTTAAAAAGTAATCTGTAATCTATATTCTCTCCCCAAATATGGGAAACAACTTAGACACGTGTCATTTTCGTGATAGCAAAATTTATGATACGTTAGTATGAAGAAAGTCGATGATTAGCAACTTAACTTAGTAAGGAGATATTAGACATTCAATTCATACCTTCTTTGGATGGTGCAATTTAATTCAATAGCACCAAATCAAAACTCGAGATGAAGTTCCCAACCCAGTTTTACGTTGCTACCCTTTCTACAAAATCAGCTCCAGCCAACATGAAAAATGAGTTTAAGTTGCCAAGAAGTTCATTGGAGTTGCTCATTCTCATATCAACTTGTTGAATCTAGTTTGAAGTGAATAGAGATGGTAAATAGCTATAACACTATATGCAATTTCTCTTAAGTATGGTTGTCAATATTAAGATTATGGTGTCGATGAGGTTTTGATTGTATAATCAAATGTTGTGGTGATTTTGGTTGTTTTCAATACCCACTTTTTTAGAGAGAGAGGACATAAAGATGGAAAATGTTATCATAGAGAGGAACAATGTTTAAATTCTTTAGTGAAGACGTTCAAATGAATAAAAATAGGGCACTTATAGACGAGTTAACTGGTATGACAGATATGTCGATTAGTGTTGGAGGTTTAGAATTAAAAGAGCAGTGGTGTTCCAACTAATGTAGAAGTAAATTCAAAGCAGCAGCCAAAGGATATTACAGTGGAATCACTAGAAAATCCATCCACCTCTCAATTTCATCGCCTAAGAAAGAAAATGTTAGTAACAGAGGCCTTACAAAGAATGGCTGAGGACTTCACGACGTTAACAACGGAACATGATACTCTATATGCAAAAAATACAGATCCCAAAATGTAAACGTACCAGACAAACAACAGCGTCGGAAACCTTCAGAAAGATAGGTAATATGAAATCCCTAAGGTCTTCAATTAAATCTATAGATCCTAAAAATGATAATTCAGTGTCCGAAGAAGAGGTAGTAATGATCTAACCAGTAATAACGGGAGAATGCTTTCACCGCATGCTCTAGGACAATGAAAGCGCAAAAAATATACTATACGATAAACTATTTGGCTAAATGCAAAATTACAATCCTTAGATTCCTGTGTTGGAGTCTCGTCACTTCACCAAAAGAGGCCTAGCTCTTCGTGGACATACCGTTCTATTAGTGACGATTTGAGAGGAGCCCCAGACATATCAAGGATATATGAATTTCAGTATCATCAAGGATAAACCTGCATACCACTAAATCTTTAGACATCCTGCCATGAAACAAGTAAACATAATCATTTCACTCCATCAATCATGCTTGAGGCATTCCACAAATAAAGGCAAAATATCATTGAAGTATAATCAAGGAATCCTACGCACAGGAATCACAAAGTAACACAAGCGAAGGATCGATAAGAGCTCTTAGTATATAGTTGATGTAGTTGAAATGAGTAATCTTGAGAATAAAATGGATATCGATGAATCAATCAATCCTCGCATAAATGATTGCATATCAGAGGTGGTTGAGGTCAAAGAGCTAGAAAGATTTTTCATTAGCTCAGAAGATACCAGCAATGCTCTAATGATTTACATGAAATTGAGCAAACCTATGAAAGGTCTATAAAACAAATTTATGGCAGCGAACCTAGACATCTTGACTAGAAGCAAGCTGACATGATGGGAATAGATCCCAAAGTGTCCTATCATGCCCTTAAAATAGATCCCAAATCACGCTTAAAATGCAAAGGAGTCGGTCAATGAGCACCAAAAAGTAAAAGTTATTAAAAAGAGAGGTCGATAAATTGTTAGAAAGTAGCTTTAACTGTGAAGATCGATTCCCAATTTGGGTATTTAACCCGGTCATAGTACCAAATAGCAATGGAAAGTGGCAAATGTGTCAAGATTTCACGTACTTGAAAAAAGCTTGTCATGAAGACATCTTCCTGCTTTCAATAATTGATGAGCTGGTGAATGCAACAATGGGACACGAGTTGTTATGTGCATATTCAAGATAAAATTATGAAAATATAGAATAAAAATATAGACTCAACTGGAAATGATTTAGGATACATTGTCAAACAGCATGGTATAGAAGTGAACCCCAACAAAATTTAAGCCCTCATAAAAATGTGATCGCAATCTAAGTCGAAAGATGTACAAAGCATAACAAGAAGAGTCACGTCCTTGAGTACTTTTGTATCACGAGCAACACATAAATGTTCCCCATCTTTTCCAAGTATTAAAAAGAGGAAAGAAGTTCAAATAGGGTAGCAAATATAAGCAAGGATTCTAGACTTGAAATATCACTTAGGAAAAGCACCCTATTAGCTAAACTCAAAAATGGAAAAACATCTATTACTATGTTTAGCAGTTTATAAAGTGGTAGTCAGCTTTGGTAAAAGAGGAAGGGCAACAATAATTACAAGTTTATATGTAAGTAAACCGTGCAAGGAGCAGAGGCAAGATATCCAAATATGGAAAAGTTGTCCTTGTCATTATTACGGCATCCCAAAAATTGCTACTCTACTTCCAAAGACACATTATTGAAGTACTAACTAATTTCCCATTCCAGCAAGTACTGTAAAAACATGAAGCATAAGAAAGACAAATTAAATGGGCAGTAGAGTTGGGGTAGTTCAAAATAAGCTATAAAGAACGATCTTCAATAAAAGCACAAGCGTGGCAGTTTTTATCGAAGAACTATAAAATTTTCCCATTTCTAATGAGTGGTCTGAGCAGAGATCGTGGAAATTATTTTTAGATGATTCGCTGGGAGATACTAGCTCCAGACAAGCATAATCTTGACAAGCCTAGAAGCGTAAAATTTATATTGCGCGTTAAGGTTCATATTTAAAGCAACTAATAATGTAGCTAAATATATGAGGTACTTATGAGCTGTGACAATGCATCTAAAACCATTTTCAATCATGAAACCACGTGTCGGTCCTAGAAAACTCAAAAAAAATGTCTGTGTCTCGATATGTGTGAGTTTTATCCCAAAGCATCGAAGTATGATTTAAACACCACGGGAGACACGTGTAATACATTCAAAATCAGTATATACCATTTTCAATCACACTGTAAACTATTCGAGGTGCTTATGAGCTGTGACAACACATCTAAAACCATTTTCAATCATGAAACCATGTGTTGGTACGGGAAAAATTATAAAAAAATGTCTTTGTGTCTCGATATACGTGAGTTTTATCCCAAAGTATCGAAGTATGATTTAAACACCATGTGAGACAGGTTAATACATTCAAAATCAGTATAGACCATTTTCAGTCACATTGTAAACTATATAAGGTGCTTATGAGCTGTGACAACACATCTAAAACCATTTTCAATCATGAAACCACGTGTTGGTCAGAGAAAACTAAAAAAAATGTCTTTGTGTCTCGATATGCATGAGTTTTATCCAAAAGTATCGAAGTATGATTTAAACACCATGGTTTGCGCCTACGCGAACTGGTTGGGAAGGAGTTTGCTAGTGAAAAGCTGGGTATGGAGGACTGATTCGTGACTCCCAAGGAAAATTTCTTGCTGGTTTTTCACACCACTATGGATTGTCTTCCAATGTGATTGCTAAGATTTATGCTCTTAGAGATTGCCTGCTGTTATGCCATAATTTGGGTTTTTACGGGATTACGGTGGAATCTGATTCACGATCGGTGGTGGAATGGGTGATGAAGGGCAGATGTTGTTCGTGCAAAACCCGCAAGCGTACGGGATCGTTGTACAAGTAATAAGATTTGTGAGTTAAGAGTATCCTTCCCACGAGGAATAAGGTCTAATTGCCTACGAACTGTTGATAATGCTTCTTGATTAGATAAGCTGGTGGGACATCGTCAATGACGTTATACCATGCGTCATTTGAATACGTTTTAGAATTAAAATCCATAAATCCCATGATGTAGTTATGTGGGCCTAATGAACGAGCCCAAATTGTTTTGCCTATCCTCGATGGGCCTTCGATAATAATGCTTTTGGGCCGTTCCGGTCTTGTAGACCGATCGCAAATGTTTGTTTTGGCCCATAACAAGAATGCTTCAGGTACCTCGAATGATGATGGATCTTTGTTACAACTGTACACTTCTTCTTTATGAGGAAATGTTCTGTTCATGTATGAATGAACATTGTTGCTCTGCATAACCCATCTTAAAGGGTCATTTCTTTTAATCAGAGATTCTACTTCATCTCTTGAGGTTGCTTAACTTTGAAGTATAGTTCCTTCTCAGAATCATCAGATTTACGTTTCCAGCCATCTGGGCGGAATTCTCCATCATCAATGAAGTCGCCATCCTTTGCGATATATCCGACGACGTGTGTTGTAGATCTAGCTGCTTGTATGTTAGGATGATAATTAATATCGGACGATTCATCTAAAATATCGAAGAATCTGTTATTTCGACAATTGTACTTCCCGTCGAATTGCAGAAGACAATGTAAATGGCTATCGCCATCTTGATGAACCTTTTTCGAAACCTTAATGAAGGAACAAGAAATTGGGAAACGAAACTGTTTAATTTTGTGTAATACTATTTCTTTTGGAATCGGACATTTCGGATATGTTAAAAAAATATTTCTAGCATTTACACGAAAATTTTTTGACGTGCTAGAAGAAGACATATTTTCGTGTTGTTTTCAACACGAAAGTGAAAGCACAGTGGAATTCGTACCGCGAATTCGTTATGGGGCAAGCCGTACTTTGGTAATATACAATGGGGAATGGGGCATGTGAATATATGGGACCTTGGATATATATAGAGAGTGATATGCAAAATGCCACATCATATATTCTTTAATTCGAATTTCAAATTAAAACAATGGGACCCATGTACTACCATTATTCCAAATAGAATAGCGCAGTGGTATGACACGGTGTTCTAGAGGGAAACCATGCATATATAATATTACATGGTTTTCCTCTCCTGCCACGTGTCATCATCTCATTGGACTACTTGGTCCAATCACATCACTGAGGCCGATCCGGCCGTTAAAATTTAAATTAAAGGTACACGTAGTGATCTTACGGCCAATCTGGAATTGGACATCTTTCATCACGCTCCCCCTCTTATAAATTTTGATTGAAAGCCATCGCAGGCACGATGTGATGGACTCCTTGAAAAAGAGGAAGTGGACCGGAGGTCCTTCAAGGACCGTAGGTAAGAAACAAGCTCGGAGGGTTCTTCAATTTGACTCTACACAAAGACGTCAAATTCCTTATGGTTTCCGANGGTTTAAAAGCTCCGACTCAACATATGACGTCGGAGGTGAGTATCAGCAATATAGGATGTCGTGGTGATATTCATTTTTTAAATCCTTGTCCTGTAGGACTTTTGTTGGATACTAGACATACCTAGAAAGTCAAATGGACTGGTATTCACATTTGTGGACATGTTTCTTTGTCTAACAAGGCTAATTCACATAACATGTATCATTGGATATATGTTTGGATCGTTTATGATCGTCGACCTAGTAATTCTAACCCAGAAAGAGGCGATGTATTTGTAGGCGACGCCAAACACTGGATGAAAAACCTATCTAATGGTGATAGGTTTGTTATATGTTGTAAAAAGATTTATTCTTTGGTCGGTCGAGGTGTCGACGAGGCTGTTTCTTCCACATCTATGGTTACTGCCGATACGGCCGTTGTTGGACAACCTGGATACTTTCCTTACATGAAATCAAGACCGTTCGACATTTATCTTAAACTGTCCGGTACATCTAAGTTCAAGGACGTTACGTCCGGCAATGTCGATGATATGCAGCGAGGAGCTTATTACTTGATTGCAGCGATATATCGTTCATACTCTTGTAATTCGAGAAGAGTCACGTCCTTGAGTACTTTTGTATCACAAGCAACACATAAATGTTCCCCATCTTTTCCAAGTATTAAAAAGAGGAAAGAAGTTCAAATAGGGTAGCAAATATAAGCATGGATTCTAGACTTGAAATATCACTTAGGAAAAGCACCTTATTAGCTAAACTCAAAAATGGAAAAACATCTATTACTATGTTTAGCAGTTTCTAAAGTGGTAGTCAGCTTTGGTAAAAGAGGAAGGGCAACAACAATTACAAGTTTATATGTAAGTAAACCGTGTAAGGAGCAGAGGCAAGATATCCAAATATGGAAAAGTTGTCCTTGTCATTATTACGGCATCCCAAAAATTGCTACTCTACTTCCAAAGACACATTATTGAAGTACTAACTAATTTCCCATTCCAGCATGTACTGTTAAAACACGAAGCATAAGAAAGACTAATTAAATGGGCAGTAGAGTTGGGGTAGTTCAAAATAAGCTATAAAGAACGATCTTCAATAAAAGCACAAGCGTGGCAGTTTTTATCGAAGAACTATAAAATTTTCCCATTTCTAATGAGTGGTCTGAGCAGAGATTGTGGAAATTATTTTTAGATGATTCGCTGGGAGATATTAGCTCCAGACAAGCATAATCTTGACAAGCCTAGAAGCGTAAAATTTATATTGCGCGTTAAGGTTCATATTTAAAGCAACTAATAATGTAGCTAAATATATGAGGTACTTATGAGCTGTGACAACGCATCTAAAACCATTTTCGATCATGAAACCACGTGTTGGTCCTAGAAAACTAAAAACAAATGTCTTTGTGTCTCGATATGTGTGAGTTTTATCCCAAAGCATCGAAGTATGATTTAAACACCACGGGAGACATGTGTAATACATTCAAAATCAGTATATACAATTTTCAATCACATTGTAAACTATACGAGGTGCTTATGAGCTGTGACAACACATCTAAAACCATTTTCAATCATTAAACCACGTGTTGGTCCGAGAAAACTTTTAAAAAAATATCTTTGTGTCTCGATATGCGTGATTTTTATCCCAAAGTATCGAAGTATGATTTAAACACCATGTGAGACAGGTTAGTACATTCAAAATCAGTATAGACCATTTTCAGTCACATTGTAAACTATATGAGGTGCTTATGAGCTGTGACAACACATAGAAAACCATTTTCAATCATGAAACCACGTGTTGGTCCGAGAAAACTAAAAAAAAATGTCTTTGTGTCTCGATATGCTTGTGTTTTATCCAAAAGTATCGAAGTATGATTTAAACACCATGGTTTGTGCCTACACGAACTGGTTGGGAAGGAGTTTGCTAGTGAAAAGCTGGGTATGGAGGACTGATCCATGACTCCCAAGGAAAATTTCTTGCTGGTTTTTCACACCACTATGGATTGTCTTGAAATGTGATTGCTAAGATTTATGCTCTTAGAGATTGTCTGCGGTTATGCCATAATTTGGGTTTTTACGGGGTTACGGTGGAATCTGATTCACGATCGGTGGTGGAATGGGTGATGAAGGGCAGATGTTTTATGTGGAGTTTACATGATATTTGTGAGGATGTCATGGGGTTGATTGGTAAGTTGGATGCGCGAGTGTCCCATGTCTTTAGAGAAGCAAATATGGTAGCGGATTTCCTTGCTAAGAAGGGTGTGGGTGGTTCTTACTTAGACCCTCATTCTATAGATAGTTTGCCATCTATCCAGTTTGTCATCTTGAGAATGGATAGATGTGAACTTCCATACCTAAGTTGTTAATGCTTTTTAGTTTTATTTGTTTTAGTTGATTTGAGATGTAACAACGGTTTTTCCTCCACCACAAGTGAGGCGTTTGGTTAATAAATGCGGACGTACCGGGTCTTCTTTATTAAAAAAAAAAAGAAAAGAAAAGAAAAGAAAAATACTAGCTCGAAAACAACTTCTATATTTACACCCTGGGAAAGAAAGTAACTATCTAGTTGAGAGATGTGAATTTCACACGTGGAACAAGAAAGATATGACCAATAAGGGTCGGGTTGGAACCAATTCGAGATTTTTTCCTTCTTTACAACTTTTTCCAAGTCTATGGGATGATTGAAAGTGGATATATACACACACGCCGATAAAGCATTGGATAAGCCCAAATTGTTTTTCATAGCATTATTTGGAAGCATATTTGGGAATTGATTGTACAATTTTTCGCTCATGGATATTTTGGCAAGTTGTCTAACATTGTTCATTTTTATTCCATGATTTCTCTCTTGTCCTAGTTGATAATTTTTCTCAAGACAAGTAAGATCTTAAGTTTGGGAATTTTTTATAGGTGCATTTTTTCCACATATTGGTAATGAGCTAAATATTAGTCACTGAGCGAATTACTTTTCACAATTGTATAAACTGCAGCCCTTGTAGGAAAAAAACCCAATTGAAGGAGATAGAGTACATGGAAGAAAAATGAGGAAGAACTTGAGCACCAAAGGGAAAGAAAAATCTAAAGAAAGGTGGAGATATTTTAAGACAAAGTCAATATCAAGCCACTACCCATTTCAATAATCAAACCAAGTGAAGAATTTTACATTTTGTATTGTATATTACCATTATTCCCTCTGAGAACTTGCAATGTATTTCTCCAAATATTTTCCTTTTAATCATATTACAATGAGATAAGTTCTTGATTTTGAGATCATTGATTTAACTTTCCTTGCTTTACTGATTTCAATATATACTTTTCTTTTCATATTTAGGTGCTTATATTCATGTGTATTTACTATTTTATTTCATGCTATTCATTTATTTGGCCAATGAATGATTGTGTTTAGTGATTTGTATATTATTTGAGAGAATATTGTGAACTTTACTAAATAGTAAATACACTAGGTTCTTGTAGAAAATAGAGTTATACTCGTAACTCTAGCAGTCTCATTGAGTCATTTCATAAAGATATAATGTGATTGTTTAGATTTTAATCGACATTGAGATGTATTAGGTAAAACCTATCAATCAGGACTAATTTCGCTCGAGAGATGTAATTTGCTAATATCAAAAAATGGGATCTAACATCGTAATTAAGCAATTTGTTAGTTTGCTTGAGGAGAAATTAACTAGGCGACGATTAAATGAAATCATGAATCCTAACTAATTTATCTTCCAAAATTTCCCTAATTTTATGTATATTATTTTTTGTAGAGTTTTTAGTTTCCTAATACTTTAAAAACCAAAATTTGATGGTGTATTTCATTGTTAGAACTAAATTAACTATTTTGTAATTAAGTAAACATTTCTCGTGAGATCGCAACTTGGACTCATAGTCTACTCTATTACTTGAATGCAATCCATGCACTTGCAGTAAAATAAATTCTTATCTACAATAAATTCAGCGAATCAAAGGTTCACTATTTTCAAAACTAGGCAAGCCCGCACTATAATAAATTCTTATCTGCAATACTTCTCATGGGCTTCCTTGCAGTAATATGGTATACGATAATTGGTATTTGCTAAGCCATCTACGGTACAAACCATTGCACTGAATGAAGGTTCCAAATGAAGATAAGAAAAAATGGTAGGGTCCCTCCTTGTGAGATGGTATTGTTAATGAAATAAATATCGAAATTATGTGCTAGAAGGTTTAATCGTTGCTACATTAGCTATTAAGTTCTACATGTCATACCTAGCATCACCTTTAGAAGACGTACTCACACTACGCAGGTTTATCTAAAATGTGGAGAATAAGCTCCAGGGAAGAAACAATAATTAGATCAGAAGGAAATATGGTAGAATAAGTCTCCATACCACAAGCCATGGGGATCTTGGATCCGTTTTATCGAGCCCAAGTAATAAGACAGTTATACAGGTTCTCAAACTATCTTTAAAAGCAAGTAGACAAACAACAGTAATATACGCCAAGACAGTAAAAAAACAGCTACATTTTCCAAAACAGTTAATGCTGACCATCAACATATAACTGCAATTAGAAAATTTAGAGTAAAACTTCATAAATATTTGCTCTATGCCTATTTCAAAGGAAGGTTGTTTGATCTTCTGGGGCGTCAATCCAAATGCTCTGATAAGGATCTTGTTCTGCCCAATCATAGCACTGGCGGGGATGATATCTACCACTTTCAAGAGAGTAATATACGCATCGTTTTCCATAATATAGAACTTTAGGGAAATAAACATTGTTTTTCATCATTCCATTGAGATCTGTCCTTGCTTGGGATGACAAGAAACTTGCAAACAGCGTCGAGCCTTCTGAAGTTTCCATCTCTGTCCATTGTTTAACTTTTTGGTCTAACTTATATACCACTGGGTTTAAAGCAGAACAAATGTATACAACAAAAATATCCCCATTATGCTCGGCCATAAATCTTCCTTTCCACCATTTTCTGAAGCAAAGTCCCTCGGGACATCTGGGTGGAGGAACAGAATGAACATCCCAAGTACTTTCATTGTGGTTATAAACCCCCAACAAACCTGTAATACTCAAACAATAAAAAAGACCATTGCAGAAAACCATGCTGCACACATATGGCAGACGGCTTTGGTAATCAGCAGTTGTCCATTCAGTTGCTCCAGGATGACAAGTGCTAATGGTAACAAGAGTTGAGCTCACACGCTCTACTGTAAAGAGAATACAACTAGGAGTCGTCGGAGCAGCCGAAAAAGCAACAATTTTGGATCCCAATTCTCGTCCAGGTAATTTGATCTTTTCTTGAGTATAAGGACAGAAAAAGAACAAGTGATGATTTCTGGGCTTATACAGAAGCAACCAACCATCCTTAGCGCAACAAACCCTAGAACCGTGTAGATCCGGTAATTCAAGCCAATAAGTTTTGCGCTGACAAGGGTCGTAGAATTCATACAAGTCACCAGATTTTGGGAAAAACATAAGCCAAGGAGGTTTATTGACCTTTCTGACAGCATTCGCAACAGCACGCCATCGTGTACAAACTGCAGAAGCACGGATAATATCTCTCAAGGTTAACTGAGAAATAATCAGTTCCAAAATCTCTGTTGGAAACCCAGATATCTCGTCTGGCTGTCCAGTTGAAGCTCTTGTATCTTCTTTGATTATTTCAGATAATCTACATTAACAATATTCAGGTAAACTCCATCGAAATGAAAGTTGAAAAATAGAGGCATTGAAAATTTAAATCAAACAAACTCGCCTATAATATTGACCTCGAACAATGCATGTGCAAATAGTACTCCCAAGTTTTCACTTGGGTTATATCAAAGTTGAAGGAATAATTTCCATCAAGTATACATACTGATATTATACTGACAACACCAACCGAGCCAAAATGCCAAATCATACATGTTTACATGAAGGCCACAAGCCAGAACTAATCTCTTTTAGATGGTTAACAGATAGAAGTCACAAGGCATCAAACCAATACAATTTTGCTTCCAAAATTTGTTCTCGTGAATGTTGACCTCAAAATTGTGATAAACAAATTCCTGTGACCTAACTAGGATTTTCACTACCAAACTCATTGAATTCTACTCGAAATAAGAGATGGGAGGGAAATAGGTATATGAAAGGAGTATATACTCAAGGTTTTAATTCAATTTATTCACCATCCCACTCGTTCTTCTCTCATTAGTTTTGAAGTCATGTTTAACAAGTTTAACAATACTTATTTTTGCTTGATCAGAAATATTGAACTCACACACCTCGTGTCCTCGTTGTCTGTATTCAAGATCAAACTACTTATATTATGTAGCGAACTTGTAAAGTATTTTAATGACTTAAATGCTGTAGCTTTCAAAGATATTTCCTCATCAATGGTGGCTAATGTGTGGTACTGTGAAGGAAGGCTTCATGATTGTAGTCGTCGTTGTGTGTATCAATGAGACTATTTGCATTTCAACGTGCATGTATTGTGTTTATTTAATGTGCATGATGCACACACTTGATCTGATTTATCCATTTGAATATTTTGAGTGTCATTTTACATTTAAAGGCTAGAATTAGCATGCATCTGAGTGGCCACAATCAATCTTAATGGGCTTGCTGAAATCCATTTACAAATTCAATAAATACAATATACCCGGTTTTGTTAAGGTTCCTTGCTCTTCCAAAATTCCCTTCTTAGAATTTTTCCTTCCCATTGCTTAAGATCATTCTTGGGACATTGTGTAGCAGATGCTAATGTGTTTTCTAACGACCTTTTTTGCTTCTCCTCGTAAAACTCTCTGAATCCTCTTGTAGGTATGTGTTTCATGTGTTTTTTACTTTTATGCATATTTTTGTCTTCCATTCACCAGTTATTTTGCTCCTTTGAGTTTTATTCTGAAAATACTCAGGAAGTCAATTCCATAGAATGTCATCCCAAAGTGACTCTCAACATAGGTCTATTAGCGCCAAGCTAGATAGGCTTAAGATGATGGCATGACGTCGTCATCATCATGGACAGAGAACTTACTATATTTATTGTTATACATCGGACGATTTTTTCACCATGCTATTATGGAAAATACCATGAGTATATTTTATTTTTCTATTTATTTATTTAACTTGTTTGGTTCCTCTTGGTTTTCCCTACTATTTGTTCATCTTTCAGGGAAAGCAAATGAGACCTTCGTGTTTGGTTCAATATTGTAATTGGCGATTCTGTGAACAAAAATGACCTAATTGAACAAGTGTAAAAGTCAAGGAGTGAGATGCAATTTTTTATAGATGAGTTAGGTTAGGGCTAGAGGTTGAAAATAAGGAAAACATGGCTCTGGAACTTTGCTAGCTTTACGCCTGGCCATTACTCGAGCGACAGGAACAGAACCATTGTTGCCCGCTTATCACCGAGGTGTCGCTTGAGCGACAGACCTTTGGCTCGAGCGACATATTTGTGTGGCCAGACCTAATTTGTGATTTTGAAGAGTTTTACACGGTCCATAACACCTAAACGTCCCCAACTATAAATACAGATGTCTGGAACAATTTTTTAGAGGCTGCTTCATTGTTCTACAATTGCAAAACACTTTCATGTCATTGTTTGAGAGATCCAAGAGGCAATTCATTGATTGATTCATCCACGTCATTCTTGTGATCCAGCGATCGAGTTTTGGAAAACATCAAGGTTCGTTAATCCAAAACACCTGGCTTTCTTAACACTTTAAGGAAGGGATTCAAGCGAAGGAAGAAGAACATGAATAGGTGATTCTTGTGTATCCACTTGGAAGAGACGTGTGAAGATCGTGAGATGGAGACATCATATAGAAGAAGATTATGAGTTTGTAAGTACGGCACATCTTGTAAGCTACAGGAGGTAGATCAAAAGGTCTAGCGAGGTTGGTTGAATAGTATCTACGGTAGCAAGTCGTTAGGTTGGAATGAGCAGTAGATCTTAGAGTTGCAGGGTTTACAACAGTTGGTGGAACTAGTATGGAATTGAACTGTAACACACATTATCTATAGTGGAGGTAGGTAACTGACTTGGTCCCAGAGTTTTTACCCAATTGGGTTTCTCCGTCATCAAACTTTATGTTATTTATTGCTTTACGTATTACAAACTGCGGCATTCAAACTTAGGATAATTGGTTGTGTATATTTAATCATCTGGAAACAAGTAAAAGTGACTTGTTGCTTTTGATTGATTAATTCCGCACGTAGGGTCAAAGTTGAAAATGGATAATTCATAACTACTCGGTAACTTAGTAGCAATTAATTTGGTAATCCGTGACTATCACTTTGGGAGACCAAACACTCGCTGATCTTCGAAATCTTTTAACTCTGATCCTCAACCTCAGTCTGAATGTTTGTGATATGGAGACACTTTTTGACCCTTGTGACTCAAACCTTCAAAATTAAGGGGTGCAATCTATGATTGGTAAATACTCATGACCCATAGATGTTTTCATTTAATATTGAAGTTTTAATTGTTTCACCTTTGAATATTTCTACTCTGTAAAAGGAAATACGTTGTCTACAAAAACCGCATCCACAATGGATCAGCACACTAAGAGATCAGATGCGAAGTCTGTTCAATCCTCATCATAAGGAGGAATTAGATGCCAATATTCTGTTGGTATCCCTAACTTCATTTTCTGATCTACAATGTCCACTTATTTATGATTCAACAAGTCTAGAGAGCAGTTGTTGGAGCAACTTACTTCGATAGAGAGGAAAAATTGATTGATGTTCACCTCTTATGAGCAGTTGTACTTCACCTCGACCAGCAGAAAGAATATGAGGTGAGTGTCCACGAGCTGCTTCACTGGAAGAGAATATGGAGGTCTTGGAGAAAAGATGCGAGGAGCTTTAGAAGATGGTTGAGGATTCGGAGAAAGAAGTGATGAGGCAAAAAGATTTGGTTTAGAGATGCTGCAGAACTGGCTGCCAGTGAGGCTGGCTGTGGCTGATGTTTTAAAACTTTCCAAGGATCAGGAGCAAGCCAAGGAAAATAATAAGGCATCCACTGCAAAGATTGAGGGATAAATTAAAGAGGCTTGCCACAAGTTTCTGGCTGCAAGAGCTAAAATGGGTACTTCCATCAAGGACCTGGAAGACTCTGAAAACGGAAACTGCAAAACTTCGCAGTCAGATGGAAGCTTATGAATTGGGGGTTGTCGTAGGAGAGTCTAGCATGGCGGAATCAAAGGCTTGCGAAGCTACTGCCTGCAAAAATGGGAGAATGGAGTTCTTGATATCATTAAAGCTTTCCATTCAGAATGGAACTTAATTTTTATTGAGGCTTATGAGAACGATACACGTGAATCTATCTCTTCTGAGTCCCCTCTTCCAATTGGCGATTCTCTGGTCATTTCTCCACCTCCCACCAAACTTTGTCTTCTGACAAACAAGGCCCCTACTTAGGCTAACCTGTAGGATATTGCTTTCAAAAATCTTCAAGAGTTGGTTAACATTGTAGTTTTCTAGCTAACTTATTTTCTTGTATTGAATCGACGTCTTCTTCGAATATGTCTTTTGTATTATGCAGTTTTCGTTATTTTTCATCATTATATTTCAAGTTCATTAACTTGGTGTGAATAAGCGACACACCATAATTAGTTTGTTATTGCACTCACTGCTAAAGTTAATAAGCTTGCTTGATTTGTCTTACGCAATTCTATTAGAACTTCGCAATTTCATTCTAATATTTCATTTAAGCTATAATCTTACATGCAGAGTGAACTTCACCTAAATGAGAAACCTTGCATTACTTTCGATAACAACGGAATGAACCTCGCCCAAATAAATAGACTGTGGGCCTCTTCTAAATAGGAAGCAACTTGCCCCGGCTTTCAACATAGGCGGAGTGAATCTCGCCAAAATAAAAGGACTTTGAAGCAAGGAATTTTGTGAAATAATTAGCTTGGGCATCGAAACTTTGAAGCAATTTTGGGTCTAGCTTTTAGCATACATTCATTATCAATTGAAGTCTTCCTTTTCCCTTTCTTGGAACTTCACTAAGGGTTTTCTAGAGAAAAAATTTGAGCCTAGCATCCTAGTTTTTCATGTTCACTTTGGTGAAATAATTAATTTGGCAAGGAATTTGGTGAAATAATTAACTTGGGCATCAGAAACTTTGAAGCAATTTTGGGTCTAGCTTTTAGCATACATTCATTATGAATTGATGTCTTCTTTTTCCCTCTCTTGGAACTTCACTAAGGATTTTCTAGAGGAAAAAATTGAGCCTAGCATCCTAGTTTTTCTTGTTCACTTTGTGGTTTGTAGAAAGAGTACAATTGTTGGTTTAGGTAATATTTTTCCCGTGATACCTGTGGATTTGAAGGATTTAGAAATTCTATATAATTGTAACTTTGACCATCCTAATTAATTTGCATTGTTTTTCTCTATATATTTTATTTTTTTGTCTCGTGATAAAGGAATCCGACTCACTTCCCAAACCAAGCCACATATACTATATCATAAGAGTTTAAANCATTCAAAATAAATAAAAAAAAAAACCGCAATTCATATGCATCTTTATAATGTAATTTCCCCTCTGAGGTTCTAGCAAGTACATCTTTCTTTTCTCCAAATACAGAAGTGATCAGATTTTAGAGCAGCTAAAAATATACAGTGGAATCAATGAATTTACCCCCATAACAGTCTCAGATACAAAAATAAAGCCTGAAAAACTGCAGTTTAAACAAAGATTTATCCAACATCATCCTCTTTATGCACTCAAATTAAATTCATACGAAACATTAAATGGTACATTTGAAGGGGGACAATATTTTATAATTATTTATTTCAAAAATTTTTGCAGTAAAAATTTCAAACCTTTTGGTTTGGTATACATTAATTTACAGCATGAAATCTCATCAGTCTAAAACCAAAAATAAAAAATTACCTAAACCTAACTCGATTATGAAATGAGATGTTCAGTTTTTCAGGAAAATTAACATCATTAGAAAAATTCATACAGAAACGAGTGAATTGAATAATTGGAGAAAAAATTGGAAGACTTACAGCTTAAATTTCTTTCTTCTCCTTCCAGCCATAATTAAGACAACCCAGAATCAATTTTATGGGAGAAACTCAATCTTTCATTGCGTAAGGGTGTGTACCAGAACCGCTGTATTATTTTTAAGGTTTGATGAATTCTATGCAAATGGGATCATTTTCCTCTCAAAAAAGGCACCTACCAGTAATTGATTCTTTGGTTGACAGATGTATTTTTTACTCTCTCTTTCTTTTAAAATAAATTGTAGAAATGTCCCATGAAATTATTAGAAATCTAGATGGAATGTTAAGATATTCCAAACGACTTACTCAATTGCAATTACTTAATATTTCTCGTAGGGTAAAGTCAATTCAACCTATGAATATTAACACCGAAAGAATTGACCTAGGTATTAGTAAAGAGAGCACTGTTCATAAGAATTTTCCAAGTACTGCAAAAAAATAAAAAAATAAAATTGCTCAAGTACTGCTAATTGTGGTAACGCTATCTGTGACATATTTATGGCCAGTAATTATAGATGTTAAGATATCTCGAAACCCTACAATATACCCAAGATGTGTTGTCTCCGTGATAATCATGTTAGGGCACGTTGTTTCTTGTGCCATTAAGTGATTGATTGAATAAGGTTAAAAAGTAATCTGTATTCTATATTCTCTCCGCAAATATAGGAAACAACTTAGACACGTGTCATTTTCGTGATAACAAAATCTATGATACGTCAATATGAAGGAAGTCCATGATTAGCAACTTAACTTAGCAAGGATATATTAGACACACAATTCATACTTTTTTTGGATGGTGCAATTTAATTCAATAGTATTAATTCTTACACCAAAGCAAAACTTGAGATGAAGTTCCCAACCCAGTTTTAAGTTACTACCCTTTCTAGAAAATCAGCTTCAGCCAAAATGGAAAACAAGTTTAAGTTGCCAAGAAGTTCATTGGAGTTGCTCATGCTCATATCAACTTGATGAATCCTGTTTGAAGTGACTCGTAAGTATGGTTGTCAAAATTAAGATGATGATGTTGATGAGGTTGTGATTGTATAATCAAATGTTGTCGCGATTTTGGTTGTTTTCGATGACCACTTTTTTAGAGAGAGAGGACATAAAGAGGGAAAATGTTATCATAGAAAGAAATAATGTTTAACTTCTTTAGTGAAGACGTTTGAATGACTAAAAATAGGGCCCTTATAGACGTGTTAAAATAGGGCCCTTATAGACATGTTAATAGGTACGACTGATATGTCGATTAGTGTTGGAGGTTGAGAATTAAAGGAACAGTGGTGTTCGAACCAATGTAGAGGTAAATTCAAAGCAGCAGCCAAAGGATATTATAGTGTAATCACGATAAAATCCATCCACCACTCACTTTCATCGCCTAAGAAAGAAAATGTTAGCAACAGAGGGCTTTCAAAGAATGGCTGAGGACTTCAAGACATTAACAACGGAGCATGCATGATGCTCTATGTGCAAAAATACAGATCCTAAAATGTAAACGTACCAGACAAACTATAGCGTCGGAAACCTTTAGAAAGATAGGTAATATGAAATCTCTAACATCTTCAATTAAACCTATAGATCATAAAAATGAAAATTAAGTGTCCGAAGAAGAGATAGTAATGATCTAAGCAGTAATAATGGGAGAATGTTTTCACCGCATGATCTAGGACTGATGGGTTTTTAGAAGACAAGGAGGAGGGAAAATAATAATTTCATCCTCAAAATATACGGAGATACAAGGCTGAATATATATAGCCATACTTGGATACATTTTCAAAGATACTTCTAACAACTATCCTACCAACCACAACTAAACCATGCTGGTCAGTACAATAACTTGTAGTATGAGTAAACTAGTCTAACAATTCATCATTACATGTATTAGACATTAATCAAAAAAAATATTGTTGAGTGACAACAAAAATGTCATACACGGTTCATCACTCCTCCTTGACATTTTTGTTGGAAACCCCAATACATCTTCTTAGTGTTTCAAATCTCTCCTAGGGCGTTTTCCTCTCCTGCCACGTGTCATCATCTCATTAGACCACTTGGTCCAATCACATCAATGAGGCCGATCCGGCCGTTAAAATCTAAATTAAAGGTATACGCAGTGATCTTACGGCCAATTTTGAATTGGACGTCCTTCATCACGCTCCCCCTCTATAAATTTCTTATCCTGTAGGACTTTTGTTGGATACTAGATATACCTAGAAAGGCAAATGGACTGGTATTCACATTTGTGGACATGTGGCTTTGTCTAACAAGGCTAATTCACATAACATGTATCATAGGATATATGTTTGGATCGTTTATGATCGTCGACCTGGTAATTCTAACCCAGAAAGAGGCGATGTATTTGTAGGCGACGCCAAACACTGGATGAAAAACCTATCTAATGGTGATAGGTTTGTTATATGTTGTAAAAAGATTTATTCTTTGGTCGGTCGAGATGTCGACGAGGCTGTTTCTTCCACATCTATGGTTACTGCCGATACGGCCGTTGTTGGACAACCTGGATACTTTCCTTACATGAAATCAAGACCGTTCGATATTTATCTTAAACTGTCCGGTACATCTAAGTTCAAGGACGTTACGTCATGCACTGTCGACATTATGCATCGAGGAGATTATTACTTGATTGCAGCGACATATCATTCATACTCTTGTAATTTATCGTTTCAGGAACGATTGTATTTTAAAAGTATTTGAATGAAGATGAAAATTAAATAAAATTTATCCATTCGTTTAAAGTACTCCATGACTCGATTACATTTGACCATTCATCCATAACTTGGACAAAGGCCTTGCAGAAATTAGAAACTGAAATTATACCATAAGAATCTAAAATTTTAAATAATTTAAAATGTAGTCTTCGCCCCAATGACGCTGCTGAACTCCTTTCC
>CAIGRF010226597.1:37051-47985 GCA_903798235.1 Fraxinus ornus | reverse complement strand
CAATCTGAGTCAAGTGAAATTGAAACCTGTGCAAGATTCTTGGAAACTAATCCACCATATTCACGCAACAGACACTTTGAAGAACTTGGAACTGGTCCAGCAAAGCCTCTACCATCCATATAGCAGCCTCCTAAGTTAGAACTCAAGCAACCTCCATCACATCTTAGATACACTTATTTGGAAAATTCATGCACACTTCCAGTAATTATCTCAAACACAATCAGCGAGGTGGAGGATGAAAAACTACTGTGGGTATTGAGGGAGTATGAAACAGCAATAGGATGGACCATTGCAGATATTAAAGGGATCAACCCTTCGTTGCGCATGCATAAGATTCTCATGGAGGAGAATTTTTGACCCAGTGTAGAGAGTCAGTGGAGGTTAAATCTAAACATGAAAGAAGTGGTTCAGGCCGAGGTACTAAAGCTCTTAGATGCAGGCATCATCTACCCTATATTAGATAGTGTGTGGATCAACCCAGTTCAAGTTGTGCCAAAGAAGGGGGAATCACAGTCGTACCAAATGAAAAAAATGAACTCATCCTACCAGAATAGTTACAGGATGGAGGGTTTGCATTGTCTATTGCAAACTTAACACATTCACACGAAATGATCATTTTCCTCTCCCGTTCATTGATCAAATGTTGGAGAGGCTGGCAGGTCATACACATTATTGCTTCCTTGATGGTTATTAAGGATACAATCAGATATCAGTAGTGCAGGATGATCAGGAGAAGACCACATTTACATGTCCCTACGACACCTGTGCCTATCGTAGGAGGATGCAGTTTGGTCTTTGTAATGTCCCTGCTACATTTCAGCGATGTATGATGGCGATATTCTCTGATATGGTTGAAAAACTCATAGAGTTGTTTATAGATGACTTCTTTATCTTTGGGTCTTCATTTGATGAATGCTTAGAACACTTGAGTTTAGTCTTACAGAGATGCAAGGATACAAATTTGGTACTAAACTGGGAGAAATGTCACTTCATGGTACAAGAAGACATAGTACTGGGATATCGACTTTCAGCTAAGGAAATTAAAGTAGATAGGGAAAAAATCCAAGTCATCGAAAAATTACCACCACCAACTTTTGTCAAGGGTGTTCGCAGTTTCTTAGGTCATGCCGGGTTCTATAGACGGTTTATAAAAGACTTTTCGAAGATCACTAAGCCACTATGCAATCTGTTGATGAAAGACATTCAATTTGACTTCAATGCAGAGTGTTTGGTAGCTTTCCAAACCCTAAAGGAGAAACTTACTTAAGCACTAGCAGTTATTGCATTGGATTGGGAGTTACCGTTCGAGTTGATGTGTGATGTTAGTGATTACGCCGTGGGGGTTGTATACCGAAGGAACAAAATTTTTCATGTGATATACTACGCCAACAAAACTTTGAACGAGCACAACTTAATTGTGTAACCAAAGAGAATGAGTTGTTGGCTGTTGTATATGCATTCGATAAATTCCAGTCCTACATTGTGGGGTTAAAGTTCTTTGTCTTCACATATCTAATAACGTAGAAAGATGCCAAGCTGAGATTGATTCGTTGGGTGTTACTGCTGCAAAAGTTTGACTTTGAAATTAGAGATAAGAAGGGCAGTGAGAACGTAGTAGTGGATCATTTATCCTGGTTAGAGCTTAGTCAACCAGACGAGTTGATGGATACCAACGAGATCTTCCCAGATGAACAAATATTCAGTATGGAAACATCGCCTTGGTATACAGATATTGTGAACTAATTGGTCAAGTCCATTCCCCCACCGGATTATTTGGGTCATCATGGGAAGAAATTTTTTACAAAGTTGAAATACCACTTTTGGAAAGGCCCAATTCTCTATAGGCGCAGGACATATCAGATTATTAGATGATGTGTACCTGAAGAAGAAGAAGTACCTCAAATACTAGAGCATTGTCACTCATCTGCGTATGTGGGACAATTAGGGGCTTCAAAGACAGCAGCTACGATCTTACAGTCGGGGTTTAATTGGCCTACATTATTCAGAGATGCCTTTGAGTTTGTGTAGAGATGTGATCGATGTCAACGTACGGGAAATATATCGAGAAAGAATGAAATGCCTTTGAAAAGCATTTTAGAGGTGGAGCTATTTGACGTTTGGGGAATTGACTTCATGGGACCGTTCCCATCGTCGTTCTCAAATTAGTACATACTTGTAGCAGTTGACTACATCTCCAAGTGGGTAGAAGCAGTGTCATTTCCTACTAACGACGCAAAAGTGGTGATTGGATTCCTCAAGAAACACATTTTCACCCTGTGTCACACCTAGGGTTATCATCAGTGACGGGAAAAAACATTTTTGTAATCACTGGCTTGAGCAAGTATGGAGTAAAACTCCGTATAGAAATCCCATATCATCCTCCAACCAGCGGGCAAGTTGAAGTTTCTAAAAGGGAATTGAAGAGAATACTAGAATTTACGGTGAATTCTTCAAGGAAAGAAGTTAGATGATGCTTTGTGGGCCTACCAGACAGCATTCAAGACACCAGTAGGCATGTTATCGTACCGTTTAGTTTTTGGGAAAGCATGCCACTTGCCAGTGGAGTTGGAGCATCGGGCATATTGGGCACTTCGCTGGTTGAATCTAGATTTGCATGTAACGGGTGAACAACGCTTGCTTCAACTGAATGAAATGGATGAGTTTCGTCAAGAAGTTTATGAAAATGTAAAAATCTACAAGGAGCGAACCAAGAGATTTCATGACATGCATATTCAGAGAAGGGAGTTTTTTGCGGGACAGAAAGTGCTATTGTTCAATTCTCGACTTAAGCTTTTCCTAGGAAAGTTGAGGTCAAGGTGGTCCGGTCCATATACTATTACACAAGTATTTTCACATGGAGATGTAGAAATCACCCATGAGAGAAAGGGAACATTTAAGGTCAACGGATAGCTTTGAAAGCACTATTGGAGCCGAAAATTCTCGAAAGACAAATCCACTGTTCATCTCAGATCACTGGAGTGATCCCAACATGGTACAGTCGAGCTATCGACTATAAACTAGCGTTGGATATGAGACAACCTATCATTTCTACGCTTTTACTTATTTCGATTTATGTAGTAGAATAAGCAATTTTCAGTTTTTTTTTTGTATTTTTGGTAGTTTTAGGTCATCGTTCACTTAGTTCGTTCACGATGCATCCATGCATAGTTCATACTGGTTTTGAATGCGTTATACGTGTCTTACGTGGTGTTCGAATCATATTTGGGTGCTTGGGAATCAAACTCACGCATATCTAGGCAAAAAGACACTTTTCTGAGTTTTATAGGACCAACACGTGATTTCATGGTTGAAAATGGTTTTGAATGTGTTATCACAATGAATCACCACCTCGGGTTTAGAAGGTATTGGGATGAATTTTGGGGGTGTTGGATGAAATGGTGAACTCATTTTCCAAATAAAAAGGATTTTTGGTAACAATATGTGTTTCTGAGTTTACAAAATGCTTTTCACACCAAGTTCTTGCTTCCTTGCACACTTTGAGTTTAGAATTGATTTTTACCGGTTGTGAGAGCTTTGGAATGTCAATTTTGCAATGTGGGGTTGAAAATCGAGTTTTTGATGAAATTTTCCCTTAGCGAGTTTTCATAGAATTCAACATACTTTGATTACATGTTTTTGGACTTGTTGGCACAAAAATCGAGGTCTTGGAGGTATTGAATGGTCGAAGTTGGACCTTGGCATGCAAAACGAGAAAAATGGGCACTTCTGGTAGTCTATGCGACCGCATAGACTATCCAGTCTCTCGGCCGCATATCCTTTCAGGGCCTTAATTAGCCCTAAACGTTTGTTATATGAGACCACATAAGTTCGTTCTATGCGGTCGCATAGAATAAACACCACACTGTACCTTTTTAAATTAAAAACGGCACACACACTCACTCCTCTCTCCATTTCCACACACGCAGCCACTCCCAAACTCACACTTCGCGCACACACACAACACCCATAAGCACTCATCTCCTCTTCCTCACGAGCCACACTAAAACTGTCCTCCCAAAGTTCATTGTCGACATCCCAAGGTATGTTTTTCCCAACCTCTTGCAATATTTTTTTGTTCAATTTCTTCATTCGGTGTTATTATCATTTAATTGATTCTTGATTAAGGAGTGGAGGATTAGGAAGATGGTGGTTTTGTATTATAAGTGCCTTGGATTGAACAACTAAACATTGGGTTCGATGCATCTTCACCTTGACTCACTATCCATGTATCCTATTCTTCGCTTACAAAGTGTTTGATGAAATGCTTTTGTAAACTTTTTTGGGATTTGTCTTCTCTTCAAGCTTGATATTGTTCATATGCATCTTCCCATAGCGTTTTTGTTGCGATGTATTGCCATTCTTCATTGCACAACACCAATAACAATACTAATGCACATGGGCATGACACGACTAGGCACCTACTGTTCTCGTCACCTACTTTGTCCCTCGGTTTCATGAACCAAATGATTTCCATTTGCTTTGAATTTTTTATATGTAGTAGACTAGGACATCCTCTTCCATATGCTTAGAGGTTGCTCTGGAAAATATCGAGTTATCCTATCGGTGTCAAGGGGCGAAGTTGCTTGGTTGACCACAACCATCTTTGCCTAACTTGCATTGTTGGATGTGATTTTGGGTTTGTTTTTGCTTTGCTAAATTTTGGTCCCATCTTACCCATATCTAACTCCACATTTTCTTCACGCTTACACCCGTTGCATCGTTTGTAGTTGTGACTTGGTTGTTGACATGTTTGCTTTATTTTTCGCACGTGACTTGCATGCTTTATCTTTGGTACAACAACTTTGCTGGTTCTCATGCCGTTTTCACTTATATTTGACTCCCTTTCTGATTTATGATGGACTTACAAGTTTCCATTGTATTGCAGAATGCCGGCTAAACGCACGTCAAAGAAAAAAAGAGAAAGTGGGCAGTACCTCAGGCACGACACGCACATGTGGGCCTGAATGAGGGATTTGCCGATTCCTCAATCAAGAGGCCATTACTCATTATTCGGAGATCATTAGCCATTGGGCTCTACTTCCTGAGAGACCGATCTGACTGGAAGATTTTCCCAATTTCGAGATTGCTACTTTTGTCCGAAATTGTGGTTGGGACAAAGTCATTGACCGACCTCATCTGATATACGAAGGCTTAGTCCACGATTTCTATGCAAACTTCAAGGCAGACATCGACATTCCCAAGGCCGAACATCAACATCAGACTTGGGTTCGAGACAAGTGGGTAATATTTACACCAGAGGTTATTCAGGACTTCTATCAGCTGACGTGGGATAACATCACCCTATTTCCGATGATTTTCATTGGAGCACGGTTGCTGGAGTGCTATTAGGGTGTGAGAATGCTTGGCCATTACATACATCGATATGGCATCAGATTGAGCTCAAACCTTCGATTGCCATTCTTTGGTCTTTCATCTGCCATAACATTGAACCCACCACACACGGACTACTTTTACTGACCCCACGGCCGATCTACTTTATCATTTGGTGCGTGGACATAAGACTGACTTAGTGGCATTCATATATGATCGGATCCATTCTCATGGGGTTTGAGGTGATCAACACCATTCTCTGATTTTCCCGAGTCTTATCAGTGGTATTTTCAAATGGACGGGCATTACTATCCCATCTGGGGAACTTCCAGAGAACCCAGCCCTTTCATTAAACATACTACACTGGAGGCTCAGGATCGTGCACGGGCAAAGCATACGGAGAAACAAGAAAGAACACAATTGAGACAATAACAAGCTCTCCATGATTAGGGTGTAGAGGATGCTAAAATGCTAGAGGCACCACCACCATGGGCACCATTGGAGGTTGACATGCAGTAGCTCCGTCAGATGCTCGTAATGATGACTGGCTCGAGTAGGGATATCGAAGGTCTTGGGCAGCCTGTGGGTACCATGGGTACCATTATGTAGACTCTTCGAGATGACCTGATTAGTACTAGAAACTTCGCATCCAATGCCAGTAGGGAATCATTAGCTACCCCCCGCGAGGTCAAGATCATGAATGGGTGGCTGAATAACTATGTGGGTAGAGTTGATGGGATTTAGCTGCGCGCCAATGAATCATGGGATTGTTTGGGGAGTATTGAGGCTGACGTTCGAGACATGTGCACCGAGCTTGCCCATCAGTCGGAATTGATGAGACAGATACTCGCCCGTCTACCACCACCATCAGTTGATGACACTTTTGCACCAGATTTTCATCCACCACCGCATTACTAATCAGGGGAGCATTCTGAAACCCACTTCCGTTAACTTTTCATGTACTTTTGATTATTGTTCTACATTTTCTTTTCTTTTGTTTGACGTCATCCCACATTGAGGGTAATGTGTCATATAAGTTTGAGGTGACTTTCATTATATTTTTCTACAGTTTTGTTGTGTGATTGAAAAAAAAAAAGATTTCAATTTTTCATTATTTGCCGAGTTATTCTAAGTTTTAAGCATTTCTAGAAATAGTTTAGAATTTTGTGTGCTTGCGTGGGTTTGACAATTCTACCGACCATGATGTTTAATATTGGAGTATGTATGAACCGTGAATGGTGAAAACTGTGCATTATTAGATTGATCAATACATGTTTATGTGAAACTTGATTTACTTTGTGCACGATACTCATATTTTCATATTGGGCTAATGATTTGATTCATTGCATAGAAATAGTTGAACTTAGAAAATATACCCGAAAAACATCTTTTGTGCTAGACCATGACCAATTTTTAGAATAATTTAGAGGTGATTGAANAAGATTTTGATAAAAAAAATTTAGTAGATTTGGTAAAAAAATGATGAAATATATGATTGAAAAGTTGATAAAAATTATAGATCACATAAATATTTAAGGCTCTGGCTACAAATTTTTCTTTATTTTTTAATTTAAAGGGGGAGGTAAATTTGTCATTTGACAAGACTTCAATGAAGAAAATGAACGACGTGATTGTTTTCCACAACATTTGCTTGATCTAAGAAGTACTACATTAAAATGAAAGGATATGATTATTAGGGTCGGTTCTAGCCCAAGGCCACTAAGGCAGTGGCATTGGGCTTCAAGGTAAAAGGAGGCCTCAAAAAAATTTTGAAAGCCCAAAACAATTGTCCCTTATAAAATGTGCAAAATACACATTTTACTAATATAAATTTCAATTTCAATTTTACTATCCACATTTTTTTATTCTGAAAGTATATTTAGTTTTTAATGGAAAATAAATAATTTTTAATAAAGAAAAATAACAAATTAGCTTGATTATTGGAACATTTCAAGAGACTAATTAACGGGTAGTTTAAGGAATTAAGAAATTTAGGAATTTCAAGAAAACTAATTAGTTGCAATAAGATATTTTTTTTGTGTTATTTTATATAATACGTATTATATATGATATATAGTTTTTTTAGTATATCATAAAATATTATAATTTAATGGATAAATATGATTTTTTCTTCTTGAACATGAAAAATTGATTATCGAACGAATTAAATGGTGAGTGGGTACCATAGGTCTAATGTTTCCCATCACGAAAAATTGTTTAATTCGACCAACTTTGATGCAATATGCTTCTAAAAAAATTATGTATAGGGGCCTCATGATAATTTTTCATCTATTGCTTCAAAATTTCAGAGCCGACCCTGCTAATGGTGCCGTACATTCTTCTCGAGTGGTAGGAAGAATGATGATTTTTATTTTATTTTATTTTTTCTCATGTGAAGGATTATAAGGTAGATTCTTGACTTTTAACCTAATGGCTACTAATTAGATGGCCCCTATTTGAGACACATTAAAATTTTTATTTTCATTCTTATACTCATTTTCAATCACATTCTTCAATAAAATAATATTTTTCATCACATCAATAACTTTTTTTTTAAACACATATTCTCCATCAATCTACTATTCCAGAATACATTCTTCCAAAATAATGTGGCTCAAACACACTCCCAATTTAAACAAATTAATTAATTTATGAGACGCCTTATTTACTTTATTGACCTATTTAATCCTTAAATTGGTTGTAAATACTAAAATCCCATTTTAATGTTCATTTTTTATTTTTATTTATCTTTTTCAGATTAAATTACACAAAATTCATAGACAAATATTCTAACACGATATCTAGGTTCAATCTAGAAGCAAGATTATCCACAAGCACATATTATAAATGAGTTTAATAAATTATAAACATGTCATAATTAAATTAATAGGCTAGTCGATTCTCAAGTGCATCGAGTGTACATTTCACTGTAAAAAAGATGGTTAGTGAAGAGGATGATAATTATGTTAATTATACAGTAAATTTAATATTAACAAAATTAAACCTGATAGATATGATAATCATGAGATACAAGTACGCAGTGTTTCAGTAAACAAGCATTATGATTATGAGGGTCAATTTCATGTTCATCTATATGAGTTGGACGCCCTTTATTAAATGCAGTATGATCACGAATATGAAAAGTAGACATAATCAAGCATAAGAATGTATTTCCAATATATTATTGATCGAATTAGAGATGTTTTCTTCATTCGTTGTGATTACACTAAATGGTTGATCATGATAAGTTTTCTTAGATCTATATGTGGATGAACTCGTCATTTCATTGTCTGAATAGTATAAAATATGATTATATTTACACCACATTTTTATTATATTAAAAATCTTTAACCTATATTCATTGTCACATTCATATCCCACTTTATTTTTATTATATCTTTAAGATTTTATTAATTAGCAAATCTTGTTCTTAATCGTTGTTTTTGTCTAGAAAATACTGATAGCATACTTTCAAACAATGGACAAATATTTTGTCTTAAATTTGTATATGGTTTTTTTCTTAATTAAAAATATGTGGGGGTAAATAAGTCTTTTTACCATATCTTAATGAACTTTTTGGATAGAATCAATCTTCATGGACAACTTGCATTAATTTGAGAATAAGAATGCAATGAAAATATTTTGAGACATAAATGTGATATTGTATAAAGGTTATGAACATTTCATGCAATTAAACTGTAGTCTAGTTATTAAAAAATATGATATTAATATATTTAACCTTCAAAATATTTGAGATATAACATGTTGTTGAGTATAATGAATTATATTTTTCATGGTATGGGGCATTAATTCCTTGTGGGTTTACCATGTTATATCGTGTTTTAAGTTTTAATTTACTTCATTAGTTAGTCTTAACGCGCTAATTAGGAACTGTCGACTNTTTTTTATATCGCAAGTGTATGATATCGTAATAAGTAATATATTGGACCTTTGAGTCCAAGTTTCCACGAGAACTATACTTTAGATTTAATCTACTTTACCTAACTCATATTTGATAAAAGACAAATAAAGAATAGGAATAGTTGTGAATAATATTTTTCTTTTGTAAACTAACTAATTTAAACTAATGAAAAATATAAGAAGATTGCAAACACTAATTGAAAGAAGATTCGAATACGTAATGAATATTATGACGAAACAAGTTCATCTAATGATCGTCTCAATTCTTAATTCAAGATTCTAACCTAATGTAATGTTTGATCGAATTCTTCTATTGTATTCAACTTACCCATCTCGAGTTCGCATTGAACATATTTAACTAATTCAATTCCATGTCTCTATACAAATTACCCTTAGTTAAACGAATTATAGTTCTAAGAATTCCTATAACGACCGCAATAATTAGTATGTATATCTCTACACGTTATACTACTCTACCGAATTTTATTATACGTTCTAAGATTCAAACTCACCTCTCGATTCATAAGAAACTCAAGTAATCATCAAATTATTGGCCAGATAACTCAAAGCATTAATCTCATAACAAAATCAACACATGAAAGAATATGCTACAGAAATCTTTGAATTAAAGAATCAATGATCACATAAAGACTACATTGTTTGCTCTAATTTAGAGTTTAGTTAAACATAGTGTCAAAGAATAAATAAATAAATATCTTTGAGAACATCATCGGATTAATTAAATAAAGATATGGAAAAGAATCAACTCTTACACCAAGGTCTTCTTCCGCTTCCAATCTTTGCTTTAAACTTGAATCCCGTGATGAGTTTCTTCTCTTGATTCGACTCTTCGATCTCTCGTTGTATATTTGTTTTTTCAATGTGTGGAACCCCTAATTTGTGCCTTCTTTGGTCTTTATAGTCCCCTAAAGGTCTTTAGCCAAATTGGAGTCTTTTTCTGGGCTTCTTGCAACCCAATTAACAAAAACCCTACTTGTGCGGCACAGCACCCTACAATTTTTCTACCTGCTGGGTGAAGGGGCAGCGTCCTACAATTTTTCTGCCCGCTGGGTGAAGGGGCAGTACCTGGGCGTTGCCTTGCTGCAATTTTTCATTCTTCCTTTTTTTCGATGCTTGGGCACTCCGTTATGGCGCTTGGGCGCCAATTTCCTATCTATTTTCCCTTGGCTTGCTTCAACACCCCCATTTTAACCTCTTTACCATACCTTCCAAACAACACTAGCAAACAATTAAACATGTACTATAACCATAAATTGGGCAAACATTTAAGTAAAATTGGTATAAAACTTGTGTGTAAAACACACTCATCAAATACCCCCAAATTTAAACATTTTGATAGTCTTCGAGCAAACACATATACAATGAAAATCAACAAGAGACAACACACGAGAACTTAGTCAAATAGCTTGCAATTTAACTCAGTACTGAGAGCATTGTATCATATCTATGAATGACTTCAAAATTACAATACAAGAGCTAATTTTCACTTATCCAATGCAAACAGATATGTGTGTGTGTGAAAAATAAAGTGCAACGTCAAACATTCACAAGTTGGTTCAATTTCCCACTCTTAATGGACAATTCTTTCCTTTCATCACTCGTGAGATTCGTATCCCCCAAACCTGTTTTCTCTTACGCTCTCACCATGGTGTAATCCTAAG
>CAIGRF010226597.1:0-14345 GCA_903798235.1 Fraxinus ornus | reverse complement strand
TAGTCAACAAACTCAAGAACTGTAATTTTTACCTTCTTCTCTTCCAGATAATTATGGCAATCAAATATTAACTAAACCTTCTTCTCCCACTCTAGATAAGCTTCCGGATCACTCATTTCCTTAAACGGTGGAATTGACATCTTAATATTGCCCATATTCCCATCTACTTCATCTCCAAAACGACTTATACTCCTTCTTTCAAATCTACCTCTTCTACTTCTTATCCTATCCATATCACCCACCATCGATGCACCATTATCCATATCACTACTAAATCGATAATCATCATGCACATCCATCATAGGCTCCCGCCTACCCGGTCTCCTTGCATTTGATTGTCCCTTATGAAAATTTGTCACCGATGTATCTAACCTATCAAGTCTTTAACTCACATCTCCAAGTACCCGCTCAAACCATCTTATTACATCATACGCCATGTGATTGATTCAACTGTCTGTTTGAATTGGAACCCTCTCTGTCAGACACCTAATCCTATACAATTTTTGCCTCACAAATGATCACTCGTGTATCACTCACTTATTGGCTTTTTCACTCTATTAATCTCATCACTCTGCCTTTTACCACCCAATGCTTTCGCCCAAGTACTTCAAAGAACAAGGCGAACTCAACTAATATTGTATTCTCGTAGATCCAACCTAGTATTGATCACGAACTGTGATAGGAGAAAGAAAAGAAAAAGATGAAGAATGACTCAAAGACACAAAAGAAGTAAAAGGATGAAGAACGAATTCAATTGACAATTCAAGAACGGAAAAAATGGAATAAATTTTGAACGATCCCCCCTTTTTTTTTTGACTCAAAGCTGAAATTTAAATTGTTGGAGATTTCCCAGTAATAACAATAATATTTTTTTTTGAATTTTTGGATTTCTTTTACTTCGAAAATTCAACTACAAATCCAGCAAAACAAACGAAAATTGATTTGGACTTGTAATTAGTTCGAAAAATAATTTTGATTTTTTTTTTGTAATTTTCTGGATCAAAACTCAAGAAATAAGATGGACCCAAAGAATGCGAAGAACAATGAAAAAAGAAAAAGAAAAAAACAAGACTTAAACAAGAAACAAAAGATATAACCTGATTATTTTGGAGCCATGCCCTGATACTATTTGATGAGAAGCACGTAGGAATGAACCTTACGAACCCACAATGAGATTGAAGATCCCAAGAAAGCCCAAAGAATAATCCCAATTTTGAGTTTGAATCAAGAATTAATGAACCAAGCAATCAGACAAAAATGAAGTTTGAATGACCTCTTGATTATACAACACGTGATCCACACTCGGTGTTGAATACCACAATAATCCTCTTAATAAGTTCAGAATGTTCTAAGAAGAACAATGTTTGAAAAGTATAATAGCCTCTAGAATATATCTCAATGGTATATTTGTCAAAAGATCCACACATTGAATAATGAAGTTCTATTTATACTAATGGCTAGAAAACCTAGTAAAAACGTAATTAAATTGCTAAAAGATTACAAAGATATCAAAAAATAGTGTTTTAATGCAATTAGAAAACTTTGGCGGAAAAGGAAAAATTTCACCTCGAAAACGTACTATGCAGTCGCATAATACATTTCAATGCAGTCACATAGTTCATCCTTCAGTCTTCAATTTTGCCTTGGTAGATAGGTATGTGGTCGCATCCATTTTACATATGCGATCGCATAGTGTTAAAAATGACACCCTTTCTTGTGCAAAATTTCGTGACGATTTCGGATTGTACTCATGGGTAAAAACTCGACACTCGAGCTGAACGTTATGCACATTTTCATCCACGCTGCTCGTTTGCTGTTTGAACCAAGTTGATCCATTTGGTTTCTTTGATCCATTTGGTTTTTTCTTCCGAGTCCAATATAAAACTCGTTTCTTGACTTGTTAACTTTGACACTTTGTCCACCATAGCTTGAGCAAACAATCTCATTGCCTCTTTCACCCGCTTTGCTCTCGAACATGTAATCGGGTTTCCTTTGATAATCAACGGGTCTCGTCCTGGGCTCGACTTCGTCGGGCTCAACTCCTAGATCATTTCAATATGTATGTACAAATTATTTTGTATTGAAAGTACAAAAATATAGTACCGCAAATAAGAATTGTATGAATTTTGCAAATGTCGGGTACAAACAAATAAAATAATAAATATATTTCTCTAAAAAGATAATACTGTTCGGGCCAAGGAAAGCTCACCAAACCATGCACTTGCCCAAGCTAGGTCTATGTTTGTGGATTTTGGCCCAAACACACTAACAAATAGGTCATCTCCTTTCGAAGATTATTGGTAATCTATGGAGCTCAAACTGAGTATCAAAATTGATCTATATAAGTTGTACGAACGACTCTTAAACTTCAAATATGATACTGAATTTTTATCCAATTTCCAAAATTCCAACATATTCCAAAATTGAAGTAGCTACTCTTAGCCTTAATTTCTCATTCACCAAAATCTATTTTGAGAAACAAAATATACTACGATTATCTATTTGTGATCGACTAATGTTTTTCCCTTTCATAATTGGTCAAAGCTGGTCAACACCTTCCCCTGAAAATGAGTCGAGATTTGCTATATTTCCAATAAAAATTGGATACACCAGTCTAATTCTACAAATCAACTTTTAATTATTTTTTGTTAATAGATGATAAGTGTCAAATTTACACTTAACTAAACTACCAAAAGTGAATTTTGATTATGTAAGAAGAAAACTTGATATTGGTGCAAATAGTGATCAAGAAGGATGAAATTGAGCCCCCATCTGATAATTATTAAAAACAAAACTACTTTTTTTCTCATACTCATTTTCAATTATACATTCTTACAAAAATCACTATTTCAAAACTTTTTCCCCCAAAAAACTCATTTTAATTAGTATCAAATAGGGGCCGAATAAAATCTGCAGCTTTGTGATCAAATTTCACACTTTAGAAATTGAAGGACTTGAATTGATATAGAAAGGACATTGGTCGCACAATTAAATGGTCTCAATGATTAAATTGCATCATTTGACAGAGTTGAGGACTTGAAGACAAAACACTAATTAATTGGACCTTGATAAAGTGGATTAAGGGATAAATCAAATTATAATGGACTAGACTTCCTTTTGGACTAGAAGCTGGTGGCAAAATAAAAGAAGAGTGGATGTCAGGAAGGAGATTCAATGAGGATAAAATTGGGATTTGGATTAATTGGAATGAGAATGAAATTCAGCATGGCATTGTAGACATAAAAAAATAGAACAATTAAAGAATTGGGTCGATTTAAATAATTAGCCTAATTAAGTTTATTAAAGTCTACTAAGGCCCATCCTACTTTTCGAAATTCTTAATTATTATTAATTAAAGATAATTTGGTGATTAAAAAATTGGTTACAAATTTCTATATAAATAGGACCAAAGGTTCATAAAATTTCATAAGTAAAGGTGCAAGAGAAAATCACGAAATGCTGAAGAAATTTCAAAGCCAAAGGAAGAGAAGAAACTCTTTCAAGCCTAAGTTCGGCAAACACCAAGAAGATCAAAGTCTTCTTCAAATCGAGCAAGTCCAAGTCAAGTCCAAGCGGATCAAAATCTTATTCAAATCAAATCCAATTCAAATCAAGAGTATATAATAAATCAACTTAAGTAGAAACTGGTTCACATGCTCCTTCTGGACTACCGACACCGGGTGATTATTTTTCCAAAGGTTTTTTTGACAATGAATGTTTTACCTCCAATGTTATCAATGTAGAAAAGGAAAATGAGGTTAGGGATATATCAAGAGATAGTTCGAAGTGGAAGAAAACTATCTCATGACTTAAAAATATTCTTTCCAATACAAGTTTAGCGGTCACTTAGTCTTCTCTTCGATGATCGAATGACTTCAATCACGACATTGATTGATCCGAAAGTGTACGAAGGCAAGGTCTTAGAATATATTGGATCCACAACCCAATAAGGCTATATGGCTACCATCATATTTGACGATGAAGATCTAAAACTGGGTTCTTATTTACATAATATACCACTGTATGTTAGTGATTATATTTGAGAATTCAGATAAATCGCATGATGATCGATTGTAGGTCTATCGTAAATATTATGTTAGTTAAGATAATGAAGAAGATTGAAATTAATGTTGGTGATTTGTCTAGGAGCAAGACCATTATTCAAGGATTCAGCCAGAAAGGTCAGTGAGCCATTGTCATGATTAACCTAAGTTGCAAATAGGGGGAGTTATTTTCCTCAACTATCTTTTATGCTAAAACGTCCTATGAGCTACTCTTTGCACATGTTCGGCTACATGAAATTGGAGTAGTACCTTCTACTTGGCACCAATGCTTTAAATATAGTAGAGACAGATAAGTCAAATGTGTGGTAGCTAAGTCCAAACCATTCCTCGAAGTATAATCTCATTTCGCTGATGCCAAATTTTACATGGAGGATGAATGATGTAATTCTACAGGATTTTCCATGTTTGGATTCAAAATTAAGCGAGATGTAGACGATGATGATACATATATTATTGATCCACCTCATCAACTTATTATAGGTAAATCAAAATTTACATTTGAAGGACTTTCTAGAGGTTTTGATACATATTTCATTGATCCACCTCATTAGCTTATTATAGGTAAATCAAAATTTACATTTGAAGGATTTTCTAGAGGTAAAAAACCTATAATAAAACCAACACATGTTGAAGTATTGAGAAAATAGTTAACTCTTCCAATGCTAGTCTTCCAAAATTGTTTCTTCCCATCAACTCACAGCAACCCCGGGACAACATAAATCTATATCGGAAGCTTCGACATCTATTCCAAACATATCAAAACTCTATATTTCTAGCTAGTCCAAATAAGACATCCTATGTACCAAAGGAGTCAAAATAGACTTTACAAATGATGTTATAATTCTCAAGTCAAAAAGTTATTTGAGAATGCTGGATTTGAGAAAAGAGAGCTTCGCAAATTGGGTGATCTTGATGTTGTCCTTCTGGTGGATGTATCCCTTATGTCGCGACCTAGTTATTATTTAGGATATGATCCAAATTCACCAAGAAAGATTATAGTCAAGAAGGTCTTCTCAATCTTAATCATGATTGAGATATATGAAATTACAGAAGAGAAATTAGAAGAGTCGAGACCTTCAGTGTTCGATTAAATTGAAAACGAGAATGCTAGAGTTTCGCTGTTTAAAAGGCTAAAATGAGTACATTCCATAGCAGTTGACATAAAAGGTAAAACTTCTATCTTCCAAAGGTTATGTAAAGATCCCTCTTCATCTATTCAGAAGTCATCTCAAAGATAATCTACATTCTCTCAACTTGGAATTAAAACTTCTAATCTAAGTCCGAAGCCTCAACAATCAAGAATAAGATGGAAAATAAAAACTTTACAAATCCTTAAAGAATGACGAAGATAAAAAGAAGTCTCTGTCAATCACATCGTTTTTGAAGACGATTTCACCCAAAATCCAAATTTGAGAATTCTGCCACAATAGATGAACTTAAACAGTTATTGTGGATGACTTGAAACAATTATACTTGGGGATCGAAGAAGACTCAAGACCAGTGTTTGTAAGTGCCCTCCCTAGTAAAAAAAAGGANTCGTCTGATTAAGCAATCTCAAAAATGATTTCGACCAGAACCGATTCCTCAAATTGAAGTGGAAGTCAACAAACCTATTAAACCAGGATTCATACGTGAAATCAAGTATTCAACTTGGATCTCAAACATTGTTCCTGTCAGGAAAAAGAATGGATAACTACAAGTTTGTGTTAACTTTCGAGATTTGAACCAAGCACGTTAAAAGATGGTTTTTTACTTCCAATAACAAAGTTGATGGTGGATGCAACAATTGGGTTTGGAGTCTTATCTTTCATGGATGAGTCTTCCAGATACAACCAAATACAAATGAATCCAAAAGATGAGGAAAATATGTCATTTCGTACTCCTTAGGGCATATATTATTACAAAGTTATTTTTTGGATTAAAAAAGACGGGCAAATTATCAGCGGGCGATGTAAAAGATCTTCGATAACATGTTGAACAAAAACGTGGAATGTTATGTGGATAATCTTCTTGTTAAAACAAAAAAACATAATGATCATCTACAAAACTTAAGAGTTTTTTTCAAAAGACTCCAATGACATCAACTAAAGATGAATTCGCTACAGTGTACATTTGGTGTCACATTTGGGAGATTTCTTAGCTTCATTGTCAACATTGGGGCACTGAAATAGATCAATAACTGACACCATAATCAACATGCCAAAGCCAAAAATGTGTATGAGTTGAAGAGTTTTCAAGAAAATCTTGCATACATTCGAAGGTTTCTTGCCAACATTGCAGGATGTTGTCATTTATTCAACAAATAGGTAAAGAAAAATATATCATTCGAGTGGGATGAAGCATGTCTAAATTCTATTCAAAGTATTAAGCAATATTCATCTCACCTGTCAGTACTCCTAGCTCCGACTCCAAGGAAGCCATTGACTCTCTATGTTGAAAGGTAAGAATATTCTTTCGGAGCATTTTTTGTCCAAGTCAATGATGAAGGAAAAGAGAATGCACTATATTGCTTGAACCGGACATTGGTAAGTGCTGAAATGAAGTATTTACATATTGAAAAAATATACCTTGCATTGATTTTTGTAGCTAAAAAGTTGTTACATTATATGTTATCACACGCAATCAATCTTGCTTCAAAGATTCATCCATTAAAAGACATAATGTACATGCCAATTCTTTCCACTGAAGGCCACTAAAAGACAAGTTCTGGTAGATCTCATCGCTGAGCATCCGATTTTAATGAAATGGGAACTTAATGAAGACCCTCTGGATGAAGAAGTTTTGTTACTGAAATTATACCATCATGGAAGCTATACTTCAATGGAGAAGCTCAAAATTGTGGTGCTAGGGCATGAGTAGTCTTTGTCACTCCTCATGATCTTGTTATGCCTTACTTATTTTCCTTAACAGAGAAATGTTCAAACAATGTGAAGGAATATCAAGCCCTTATCCTTGGCTTTTAGACGTCACAAGATATAGATATCCATAAGTTGGAAGTCTTTGGAGATTCTAAATTTTTAATTAACCAACTTTTAGTCGAGTATGAAATCCGTAATTTAGATTTGAAGCCATATCATAAATATGCATCAACACTTATGAAACAATTTGATTAGGTAAAAACCAAATTCGTAACTAGAAGTGTAAACAAGGAAGTTGATACATTAGCTAATTTTAGGCTTTTAACTAGGTCGGATGAAAACTTTTCTCACCCCATATCACTTGCTCAAAGATGGGTGCTTGGAGAAGTTTTGTTTACTAGAGTTATACCATCATGGAGGCTATACTTCGACAGAGAAGCTCAAGATTGTGGTGCTGGGGCAGGAGTAGTCTTTGTTACTCCTCATGATCTTGTTATACCTTATTCATTTGCCTTAACAGATAAATGTTCAAACAATGTGAGGAATATCAAGCCTTTATCCTTGGCTTTGAGATGTCACAAGATATAGATATCCATCAGCTGGAAGTTTTTGGAGATTCTAAAATTTTAATTAACCAACTTTTAGTCAAGTACAACATCCGTAATTTAGATTTGAAGCCATAACATGAATATGCATCAACACTTATGAAACAATTTGATTCGGTAAAAATCAAATTCATGCCTAGAAGTGAAAACAAGATAGTTGATGCCTTAGCAAATTTTAGGCTTTTAACTAGGTCGGATGAAGACTTTTCTCAGTCCATATCAATTGTTCAAAGATGGGTGCTTCCGTCATTGTTGCCAAGTAATATGGAAGAAAACAATAATGTCGAAGTAATCGATGATGCAGAAAGAGAAGATTGAAGACAACCAATAATCGATTTCCTTCAACATCAAAAGTTACTAGATAATCTGTGATGAAAAAATAAAATCAANAAAAGAAGATTGAAGACAACCAATAATCGATATACTTCAACAGCAAAAGTTACTAGATAATCTGTGATGAAAAAATAAAATCAAAAGACGTGTATCTCTCTTTGTCTTTTATAAGGGTACATTTTATCGATGATCATTTGATGGAGTTTTCTTTCGATGTTTAAGTAATGATGAAACAACACATGCCATAGAAGAAGCCAGCTGTGGAATCTGTGGTGCTCATTAGTTTAGACCTAAACTCCATTTTTGAATAAAGAAGATGGGATACTACCGGCCAACTATGGTGCATGACTCAATGGATTATGCGAAGAAATGTGAAGCTTGCCAAGTCCACGTAAATTTCATCTATCAACCTCTGGAACCATTACATCTGATAGGTTCTTGGAAATTTGATGCATGGAACCTTGATGTAATTGGACCTATAACTCCAAAGTCTTCAGCTGGGCTTTCATATGTCCTCACCGGGACTAACTACTTCTCCAAGTAGATTGAAGTCGTACCGTTGAAGGAAGTAAAGAAAGAAAATATTGCAAATTTCATTCATATTAATGAAAACCCTTATGCAATAACTATATAAACAATTTATGTGCAAATGTTGGATTCAAACAATACAACTTATCCGTGTACAATGCACTAGCTAAATGGTTAGCAAAGGTGTTTAACAAAATAATGTGCAGTCTGCTAAAAAAATTGTTTTCAAATTAAAAAGAGATTGGCATAAAAGAATCGGTGAAGTCTCGTGGGCTTATTTAACTACTTATCGAACTCCAACAGAAGCCACTTCTTATGCCTTAGTGTGCAGAGTCAAAGATGTACTTCATCGAATTGCCATCCAAGAAGGTTTGACAACAGAAGAAAATGATCGTCTTCTACTAGAAGAACTATAAGCTTTAGATAAGAAGAGATTAAAGGAGTAGATACACTTAGAATGCTATCAAGTTCGGATGGCGAAGTCCTTCAATAAAAAGGTATGACCAAGATCATTTCATATTGGAGATTTGGTACTTTCTGTAAAGAGGCCAATCACAATCACAAGAGAAACATGGAGCAAGTTCCAACCTAAGTGGGATGGTCCATTTCTTATTATTCATTCATTTACTAATGGAACATACAAGATCGTCAACAAAGATGGACTTCAAATTAGACCTATCAATGGAAAATTTTTGAAGCGCTTTTATGCTTGAAATTCTTTATTTTTGTAAAATTTCATTGTAATAAAGCATAGTACTCCTAGCCCGCAAGAGGATAAACTGTGAACGGCTCCCAATAAAAAAAATTGTTCTTGTAATGAACTACGTTCTACTTGATCCCGTTTNAAAAGTATATTCTTGTAATGAGCTATATTTGATTTTATTCCTTTTATGCAGCTTAATAAATTATAAATTCAAGTTCAGTCACAATCAATAAATTCATTCAATTTATTTATCCTTTTCTGCAATAAAAAAATACACAAGAAATATGAAGAAGTAAAGTTCATCATAAAGAAAGAAAATGATGGCAAATCAAAGTTCATACAATATGGTCCTAAAGAAAATCAGAAAGTCTCAACTCTATCAAAATCACTCGTCATTGATCACTTGTAGGAAACTATCTTCAAGAGTCTTAATTTTCTGGTCAATAGATGTTATGCTAGTGATATCTTTAGTTTGCGATTCTTGTAATGCGGCCTCGTATTTCTAAGCATACTCTTCTATTCCTGATGGATTTGAAGCTCGTCACGAAGTTTGTCTAGCTCAAATGTTAACTGACTAATTTTATCTTCCAACGAAGAACATATGAAATCTTCTAATTATTTTTGAATATTCAAAAGTTTCGACTGCTTAGACTATTGTTCAGTCGTTGGACACTTCAAGTGTTACTTTCTTTCAGATAAATAAAAAGTCAGCTTCTTTCAAAAATACATCGATACGTTTCATCAAATGTGTTGGATTTGTGCGAAACGAGCTGGTAATCACGTTTTTAAAAATTAAATTATTCTCATCCAATCAAGATTGGATATTGGAAAACTCATGCTTCAAAATGATCGTAAAACACTTCTGAAGATAATAATTCATGGCTTTTTACATAGTAGCCTTCAAGTAAGGGGACTTTTGAGTTATATCAGGTGAAGGACCAGACATGAATGAACAAATTGGCACAACCCTATGATTCTTTGTCTTTAAAGGAGGAATTTTAAATAAAGCTAATGAAGATGGAATGGGTCTTTTTGATTGATCTTTGAAATATTAGCTCTCACAGTCTCTGAATTCTTGACGTGTATCCTTCAGATATTCCAATATTAAATATAGATCCATTTATTATCAGAGTTAAAGATAACCAAACACAATACATGTTGATTACATTGAGAGTAATATCCAACTTTCTTGGTAAACTATGAAGTTTATGCCTAAAGTCATGTTGTCTCGCAAACCTGTGAGGATTATATACTTCAAGAATGAATGTAGAAGATCCTGGACGATAAGAAACAAATCTCGATTGAATTCTCATCATAAATTCTAAAGTGTCTATAGACCTTGGTACATCATCCACTTGTATTCCAAAATGAGACGGTGGGGGAATTGAATTCCAGCAAAAGTCTTCAAAATCCATTTTTCCATAGATAAGGTCCTAACAATCAATGGTATTAATCTCCCATGATTAGATGACATTCAAAGTGCTTGCATATCTTCAGATAATAGAACGATAATAACTCTTATGTACGCGATCAAAAATTCCGTGGACAAAATAAGTTCCAACCCAAGTGAAAACGATTTGTTCGGGAATTGAATGTGAAATTTTGCTAAGATCCCGACTAGATAAATAGTTAGACATTCGCGTGAGTCCCTCATAAATACTTGCTAATATGGGAGGAACTAGGATGTAAGTGAATTCGATGGTCATCTTAGAAGATGCTTTAAAAGTCTCAACTCTTATATATTTCTCCCTAGATGGAAGAATGAAACAATAAAGCAACACAGAGAGATAAGCTGCTATTTCTAACTCTTCATTTTCTTCCATAGATAAAGATATTGAAAAATCACTCCAAATACCTCAGTTTCAATGAGAAACATCTTTTAGCATGTTTACAACCACGGGCCTCCTTATTTCTATTGATACCCTATGCTGATGCCTTTGGAATGAATATAAATTCATGGCATTTTTATAAGCTTTGTTTTGTCGAGGATTTTGGACAAAACCATTTTCTCAAAATTAGAACTCAACCAAAGCAGCATGGGTAATGCAATCAGCTTCTTTCTCAATAGCAATTAATGAGAAAACATTAAAAAGATACCAGCAAAACTTAAGGAGATCATCTATCAACTCTAAAAGGCTTGGGACTATTTCTCCATAATGACCAACGATTGAAAGTTCGCTAATCTCACGAATATTCCAAAGTGAAATTCAAATTTTACCATTGGCGGTCACAAAAGTGTTGGACACCAAACCTTACAAAGACTTTTTTATATAGAGTTTGGACGATAATATTCTTTTGTAGCAGAGTTGACTGTAGACGCTAACTTGCGAAGATTCCTCTTGAACAGGAGATTTTGGATCCAAGTAGACCACTCACAAAACCTTGGAAGATAAGAAGCCTCTCCACAACTAATGAGTGCACTTCCCCGTTGTATTTTCTTATTGTCAATCCTTTCAGAAGCCACTGCCCTTGGTAAGAGATCCATATGTTAGGAATGGTGAGGTGGAAGATACAAAATGGGAAGATGGTTGCTAGAACAGTTAGACTTGGTAGCATCCAAACTCTCGTGGCCATCACTTACGATAGATGTATGCAATTCCGACAAAGGCCCAGAAGGATTAGGAGAAGGAGATGCCGTTGATTTATTGATGCTGAGTTTAAGCTCACCTCGTGTGTTGAATTGGTCATGGTAATTCACATCAATATCTTTAAAACAAAGATAAATTTTGCCTTTATTTTTAAACTCGATGATTTTTTGCGTATCGATATACATTTTATTATTAGAATTTATCCCAGCCATTCCTAGAAGATAAATAAATAAAAAAGGAGCAGATCACTAAATAGAAAAATAAACAATATTTTTTTTGGACATTAAATATTTTGAATTCACTTTTTTAGATTTATTGTCTAAAATTACGAGTCACTCAAATATGTAAATGGCTTGAAGCCTTAGACGATCGAAAGAATCAGTTCTTGGTCCTCAATACAAAGTGCCTTGAACGATTGAAAGAGCCGATCCTTGGTTCTCAACAGAAAGTACATTTGACGCTCGAAGGATCCGGTCCTTGATCCTCAACACAAAATGCCTTGGAGGTCGAAAAGAACGGTCATTGATCCTCAACACAAAATGCCTTGCATGGTCGATGAAGCGGTCTTGGATGGTGAAAGGTTTAGTCATTGGTCCTCAATGTACACGGAACGGTTTGAAATTTTGAATCTGTTCATAAACAAATATCTTCTGAACTCATAAAATAATTGCAGCTCGAAATTTAAACTCTACACGAAGAAACTCTCGAACCTCAAAATTCTTGACCATATTCAAAAGTCGAATCCAAGAAAAAAATGAGGAATGTTAGTTTCGATTTTATTAAATCACCCATACTAAAAAAATTTAATAAAAATCGACAAAAAAGGAAAGTCAAAATAAAAGCACAATTTTTTTTAAAAAAAAAAAAGAAAAAGAAAAAAATGAAACCAAGTTACCGGCAGAAACCTTTCTTGGTTAAAAAAAATAAAAAAATAAAAATTAGAAGTAAAAAAAGAAGAAGAAGAAGAAGAAGAAGAAGAAGAAACGATAAAGAAACAGCCTAAACCAAAACTAATTTCTAACTGGTTTCTGCAACCAGTGGTGGAAACCAGAAAAATATATATAAAAAGGGAATAAACAAGCGCACTTTCACCTAAACAAAAAAAGAGAGTGGGAAAACCTACAATCACTATTTTTCTATTTGTTTTCAAATCTCATAATTTTGCATATAAATAGGTGGATGTCGAATTTTAAAGACCATCTTACTATCAATGATATGAGACCTGTTCAAAATTAAATTAATTAAGGATTGCGTATAAAAATAAATAATAAAAATCAAATTTAAATTCAAGATTTATTAATTTATTTTCAAGATAAATAAATAAATCTTGCAGTTCTACATACACAAGAAAATCAATATCCATTTGTATTTTTCAAAAATAAAACTTGTAATGATTTCTGTATTTAATACACGAAAATACTCCTTTTGGAATGGAACAAGCTTCTGGCGACAAACAAGTTTAAAGGCAAGAATAAATACGGGAACGACAAGACATGAAAAAGATGAACAGTAAATTGAAGAATAGAAGAAAAATCCCATATTTTGTACAAGAATTCATTGAAGATTTGTTCAAGAATTTTGAGAGTTAATCACATTTTATCGTCAATTTATGAGAGATTTACAATATGCAAGGAAGGAAACGAACAACAATTATTGGGATTTGTGTGACGAAGATCAACAATAGCACGGAAAATCTTTATCTTGTTTATTGTAGTTAAATCCGATGATGTCTTTTAATCTTTATTTGTTTTATTTAAATATTATGCGTGGCTAAATTATTTATTATTTATTTTAGGATGACAATTTAGCCTAGATTTTTTAATTTTTGTTTTATTCCAAGATTTCATGCCACTAATTCGTGTTAATTATTTATTGTGTGTTTAATGCTTCAATTATCTGCACAACACTGGTCTAGAGATAGTATAAAAATTAAGAGGTAATGTATAATTCTAACTCGTACAATAAATGATATGGGTATTATAAGAAAACAATGGATAATTATAGGCTATGTAATTTATATAGATCTGTAGGTTAAGCTATGAATTTACATAAAGATATTGTAAATTCGGGCATATGAATAGGATTGGTGTTACTTAAGAGAGAACATTAGCTACGATAGGTTAACTCAATTGTTGACATGTATGAAAAGGTGTTGAATGAATTGAAATTAGATGAATGCTAATAACTTAAATGAAATCGAAAATTCTAATTATCTAATCTCATAATCTTTTCAATTGTGTTAATTAGATTTCCTTATCTATCATAGTAAATGCATCTCATGTAGTTGACCTATTACTTTCTTTAGTTCCCTATCAATGAAACAACGGTCGCGCTACTTGTACAAAGCCACTTGACAAAGTGGCTTGACAAAGTGAGCTGGCAGCCAAACAAAGAAAAACAAAACAAAAACAAAAACAAAAAGAAAAAAGAAAAGAAAAAATTCAAAATAACAACATTTCTCTCTCTCTCTCCTCACCCCATTTCCCTTCCCCGTTTCTCTCTCCCCTCTCCCCATTTCACGACCCCCATTTCCCCCAAATCAAACGCGATCGAAACCCTTTATCTCGAACAAATCACTAACCTTCTCCGGCAGCCACTCACCTCCGACAGAAATCGTACCTTCGTCGTCACTTGGTCTTCACGTGCAGATTCAAGTGGTAAAAGGT
>CAIGRF010226588.1:0-14004 GCA_903798235.1 Fraxinus ornus | reverse complement strand
ATTTTAGTAATTATCAATTTAAAATCCTTTATTTAATTATATATAAAAAATCCAAACAAAAGGAAATTATTAAAATTGAATAAAGAATATGAATATTACTTAATCCAATTTAAAAAAAAAATTAAAGATTTGTTTACAATGAATATTTAATTAAAAAATTTTAAATTAAAAAATTAAAAGGAAAAAAAGAATATTTCATTTTAGTAGTTATCAGTTTCAAATTCTTTACTTAGGTATATATAAAAAAAACTCAAACAAAAGGAAATTATTAAGTGGTGTGGTGTGGGATGGTGGTGTGGGATGGTGGAGGGAAAGTGGGGTGGGATTGTGGGAAGAAGACCAAGTGTAACGAATTATTTGGTTTATTGTAATAAATAATTTGATTAATTTGTGTTGTGATCTAAAAAATATTAGATTCCGACTAAATTTGTAATTGGTACTCATAATTTGTTAAATTGTGGCTAACTAATTTAATAATTGTGACCAATAAATAATCGTAACAAATTAATTTGTGATCGAAAAATAATCTGTGATGCATTAATTTGATAATTTGTGATCGATAAATAATTTGTGACCTATAAAATTTGTGATTTGTGATCAAATAATAATACTCGACTTATTAATTTGATAAATTGTGATCGATAAAAAAATTGTAACTTATAAAATTTGTGACTGTGACGTTTATAATTATAACTAGTACACTATAAATTATATAATATTGTGATATTAATATATTCAATTAATACCTGATTTTTGAAATAATAAATATAATTTCTTAATTTTGAAATTGTATTTTGCGACCACTTTATATGTGTAATGTTTCATTTTTTTAGTGGAAATTTCATCACATACATTGTTTTTCATTTAAATTCATATTTTACTAATTATGCCAAAAATACTGCAATTTTTATAGAAAAGATGATAATTGAAAAAATACCTCTCTAAACAATTAATATACTCATTGTCCTCAATCACTCCATCAAACACACCTCAAATCATCCGCTTAACTTGCCAAAAGAAAACCCCAATCACGGTCTTTCTATTACAAAAAAATTCCTAAAATTGCCCGTCATCTTGAATCGTTAGAAGGAATATATCAAATTTGTAGCTTTATTCATATTAAAATCTTATTTTCTGTATGATATCATGCCCAGAAATCAACATCCATACTTCAATTAAGTTTCGGATTTTTATCTCGTTCGTGTAATTCATAATAGAGGTGAAGTCGAAGACACTTGCATCCAACTAGTACAAGCAGTCCAAAAAATCGTGGTTTGCACGTTATGAAGATATTTACTGGTCCACTACTACAACAAGACAGAAGGTAGAAAATATATCATAAATGGAACAGAACACGGGTACATATATCCAACAAGACAAAATGTAGAAGATATATCATAAATAAAATATAAACACAATCACATATATGAATCGCGAGTGTCGATTTTACAAGAGTTGTTATTTATTAAAAAAAAAAAAAAAGAAAAAAAAAGAAAGCAACAATCATAACTATATTTTTACATGTAAACCAATACAGCACATTATCATAGTGAAATCCAAAATTTCTCAACTGATGAATACCATAAGCTATTCAGAGATGGATAATGTCAATTATATTACATATATATTAAGCTTCATCCATTTGTATAAGTGGGATGGTCATACAAACTCAACTCATTGTTCCGGGTGTAACATAATGAAAAGTTACAGAATTCATATTGTATAATTAATTTTTCTAGCAAATGGATTTTGGACAAAATGAAGCTCATGATATTTGACAAAATCGATACAATTACATGTAATCCCCGTAAAAGAAAAGTACGGAATATAATTCTGATGAATCAAATTTCGGATTGCACAACTTTCTTCAACAATCGACAATTATGAGTAATCACAATTGTAATGTTAATTGCTATGTAATAATCATTTGTCGTTTGAACTTGAATTACCGTATCTTCAGCATATGAAGTTAATATCACAATTTTCTTTACTTCTTGAAATTTTCAGTTACGGTTCCAAAAAGAAAAATTTCATATACAACAATATAGAGATTTTAATGGGATTATGCAGTAAAATTGGTGAATAAAACAATCGAGTAATATAAAATGAAACAGCATGCATTTATGATTTTACCCCCTTTTTTTTTTTTTTTCCTTGGGATCCATATGAAAAATGAATAAGAGTTGAAAAGGAACCTCGTAAAGCCCAATTAAAAGGCATGCACCTGTTCAAGTCATATTCATAGAGTAAAGGGGTAGAAGCGGCTAAGGTTTTCTTCATCGGAATCACGCTAAAAACTGTAGGAGAGGAAAAGGGGGGACACATTCATCATCCCTTTGGCACCAATTTATCTTGTGCGGCATTGATTTCTACTCAAATTCTTCATCAACAAAGTTGGAAGGTAGTATAGGATTTTTATTAGTGTAAAACGGGCTTTATACGTTGAAATCACATTCGATCTGATTGCTGTGAATGATGAATGTGATTTTCTTTTGATTTGAGTTTCGATCAATTGTTACAATTCTGAGTGGCTTTGAACATGATAGATAGGTTTTCTCTCGCGTACACATGCTTATGCTTACATCATCTCTTATAAAAAGAAAAAAAATATTCAGTTGATTTTCATGAAATAAATGGTGATTTTTGACATTAATGGATAAATCCAGTTTGATTTTTATTAATTATCAATTTCTTATTTCAACGCTTTAATGCTGACCTTATTGGTTACTATTTTTCTGAAATTTCCAGTTTTGCATGCTATAGGTAACTAAGACACGAAGGAGAGAAAATCTTAGTAATTATGGACTTGCAAAAATCCAAAATTAAGACGAGTCATTGATCCCTTGTCTGCATATTTTCAACTAATTTGGTCTTCTTTGTAATGTTTTTATAACAGTGTGAACTTGGGTAGAAGGCTACTCGCAAAAGCTAAAAGTAACCGTTCATTTGAGAAGGATGTCCAGTTCAAGCAAGGATATTTATATTCCAATGTTCTCTGGAGAAAATTTTGATCATTGGTCAGTTAAAATGAGAACAGTTTTGATATCAGAAGATCTTTGGGAATATGTAGAAGAAGGGTATGAAGCACCCAACCCGACTGCGATGCTGACTGCGGAACAGAAGCAAAAATTAAGGGAAAATAGAAGAAATGATGCCAAGGCACTTTCTATTATTCAACGAGGTGTTTCATCGAGATTCTTTCATGTGTTTCTCAATGCAAAAACAGCTAAGGAAGCTTGGGACATTCTACATAAGGAGTTGCAGGTAAACTTCAAGGTCTAAAATATTGTGCTCCAAAGTTTTAGAGAAGGTAATTTAGGAAACTTGAATGTGAAAATATGATATATTTATTTTTTAAAGACAGAGCTGATATTTCATAATTACCTCGATCACTAGTTTGTAGTGAATCATATAGATCACGTGTAAATGCCTAGAGCATCTTACATATGATGTCCAACATGTCATCGTCTACAAAAATGTATTTGTATTGATAAATAAACTACTGATAAACCAGTGAATTTAGAAGGAATTCTCCATTGATTAAAACATAGATAATTCACCCATAGAAATACGAATACAAATCCATTGAACTAATGACTTAAATTATCCACAAGAGATGCATCCACACTCTGCTTGATCCAAATCTTTAATTTCCATTTCATCTTCCTTTTAATTTAAGGTAAAATTATTCTCATATATAACACTTACATCATCAATATGTTTTAAGCATTTCATCCTCTTTCTGACATCTTAAGAATTAATGACTTAAATCATCCACAAAGAGATTTTTATCCACCACAAGCTTTTGGAGTATCAAAAACCTTCTCCCTAGGTGCACCACTCCTCAGCTGCATTGCACGGACACATTAATTAAGGTGATATGCATGGTTTGAAAAAACGTAAACGGGTACTAAGGCATTTTTTTGTCACGAGGCAAGGCTTAAGCCTCAAAACGTTTTGAGGCGTAAGACCTCACCACAAACAAAAAAACTTAAGTTGAAAAATTAGAAAACAAAAAAATTAGTATTTTGATACTTCAATTAATTTTATTCCAAAAACTTTATAAATCGTAAACGGGTACTGAGGCGTTTTAGTGTCACGAGGTGAGGCGTAAGCCTCAAAACGTTTTGAGGCGTAAGCCTCAACACAAACAAAAAATCTCTAGTTGAAAAATTAGAAAACAACATAAAAATATATAACTAATGGTTCCAATGAAAAGTAAATAATCATGAATATTTTTTAACAACCTACTTAGGTCATAAACAGATGTCTTGCAAGTTGCAACCTACTTCAGCCTTTTTCTGCGTATTTTTCTTGTGTTAGGTGACTTAGGTCAATAATATATTTATATAGGCCTGCAAGTAGGTGTTGTAGTACTATTAAAGTAGAGGAAGACTTGACATTTTCTAACTTTTTGGGCCCAGTTTTTAATAAAAGCAAAAGGGCCAGGTCTGAGGCGTGCAGCAAATTCAATTAAGGCGCACGCCTCTCAAGATTAGCCTCAGATTTCACTCCCCGAGGCACCTGTCATACGCCTCAAATTGAGAGGCGCGCCGCTTGACCGTTTTTTCATACCATGGTGATATGTTCATGTCATATACCGACACTTTTTGGGCACTCTATCATAGTCATTTTTTCTTCTTTATAGTAATATATATTTTTAACTCAAAGTTCTTAGAATATAACAAATAGATATGCTTGTTTACAAAAATTCAACAAGATAAATCAATAATAAGTATAAAATTAATGTGAAACTTTATAAATGAATTTTCATACTTTTTTGAAAAATCGCGTGTCGGCATGTCTAATATGTTTTCGGCATCAATGCATCATAGCTCCTCAATAACTACCTTCCTTAGGTAGTGGCTTTAAGTTCATATAATCAATTCCAGCTCATTGTTCCTTCTTTATCCACTTGTAAACCATGCAAATATAGTGTCGTGACATTCGAGGCATATGAACATAAATAGTCATGTTGTTTTCCACTCTTCGCAGAAAATTTTAGCCTTTTCTCTTAGTTTTATAAAGCTTTTTGTTATATCGTTCAGATGGATGCCTTGACTATTGCTGCGCAGAAGGCTGATAATGCTCCAAGGCCAGAACCTATGCTAAGCTCTCTTTCAACTTCTTTAATCGAGCATGGAAGTACACCTCTCGTGGAGAAACCCTCCAATGACTTCTTGCACTCAAAATCTAACATCGAATCTACACATCTCTTGGTAATTAGTTACCTCAAAGTTTAGATTTTGAAATTTATTTCCATTTTAGAAAATGTTTTAGTATGATATGTGATATTAGTATAAACAAAATGATCTTGTTTGTTTAAGGCAGCGGGTCATCTTCTCTAAATGTTGCTATTTACGATGCAACCTTTGAAAGTTGCTTACTTTAATTTCTAAATTTTGTTATATCATTTAGATGGATGCCTTGACCACTGCTGCGCAGAAGGTTGATAATGCTCCAAGGCCGGAACCTTTGCTAAGCTCTTTTTCAACTTCTTTAATCGAGCATGGAAGTACACCTCTCATGGAGAAACCCTCCGATGACTTCTCGCACTCAAAATCTAACATCGAATCTACACATCTCTTGGTAATTAATTACCTCAAAGTTTAGATTTTGAAATTTATTTCCATTTTAGAAAATGGTTTAGTATGATATGTGATATTGGTATAAACAAATTGATCTTGTTTGTTTAAGGTAGCCGGTCATCTTCTCTAAATGTTGCTATTTACGATGCAACCTTTGAAAGTTGCTTACTTTAATTTCTAAATTTTGTTATATCGTTCAGATGGATGCCGTGACTACTGCTGCGCAGGAGGCTGATAATGCTCCAAGGCCGGAACCTATGCTAAGCTCTTTTTCAACTTCTTTAATCGAGCATGGAAGTACACCTCTCTTGGAGAAACCTTCCGATGACTTCTTGCACTCAAAATCTAACATCGAACCTACACATCTCTTGGTAAGTTTAGATTTTGAAATTTATTTCCATTTTAGAAAATGTTTTAGTACGATATGTGATATTGGTATAAACAAAATGATCTTGTTTGTTTAAGGTAGTCGGTCATCTTCTCTAAATGTTTCTATTTACGATGCAACCTTTGAAAGTTGCTTACTTCAATTTCTAATTTTTTTTTTTCACGACGAAGTTTTTTAGGTATTTATATGATAGGTCTCAATAGAGTAGTAATCATCTGTGAGAAGCAACATTTTTAAGCAGCTAATACATATATAGAAAAAACTTTGAAGCTATTTTACATAACATAGGGTTCCTTGTTTTAAGAAGTTCATTCAAACTTAGAAGTTGATTGTATTTGTTTACTTAAATACTTCAAAGTTCTTACAATTTCGCTCAACACTTCTACTTTTTTGGGGTAAAGATTTTGACTTCTTGGAGTGATAATATATTTTGTGTTGGCCATATTTGATCGAACATCTTTTTAAGATGCTCAGAAAGAGAGGTAGTAACATGTTGTGTTATATAAATATGAAACTAGAAATGCTCACCTGATCATCTGTGATAATGTTAGTAAGATTTGTGAAAGGATCCTATTATAAATAACAATGTCTTATGTCCCATTTGTTTGAGTCGGTTACATATTATTTGCGTTCTACATTTGATTCATTGCTTTGTTTGTGAGAAGAACCAACTGGACCATGTTAATTTTATGTCTTTATGTTTATATATATGTCCTGACTAATTAACCTATTCTACCAACATTTTATCACTAGCATTAACTTTCTTGGGCCAAGCTACACGTACCTAATAATTTACCTAATGGATTACCGAATCGACAAGTGGCGGCACCATATTGGGAGGGCACCTGTGGGCCCAGGTGCCGTTCCAATAGGGGGCCGCCACTTGTCGATTTGGTAAAACATTAGGTAAATTATTAGGTATAAATAGAATTTTCCAACTTTCTTTAGGTTTATGTGTCCTGAACTAAGTCGTCTTCTCTTATATTGTTTTCGCTGCTATTTTCATTATCTTTTCTTTCCTTACATCAAAAGCTACATTTCATTTTGCGTATTTACCCTTATAGGTTGTTTTTAAGTTCCTTCCTAAGCTAGTTCACTTGCATTACCTGGTTCTATGGTTGCTTAATATTTTCTTCTGGTTCAAATTACCAGCTCTTCCTTCTTAAGCTAGTCCACTTGCATTACCTGGTTCTATGGTTGCTTGAATTCTTCTGGTTTAAGGACAATATCTCAAATTAACAGTGCAGAGAAGTGTTGAAGAACTCATCATTTCAGGCATCCTTCTTTGATGCCATATTTGTTAATAAAGACAAGTTGATTTAATAAATGAAGAAACTCTATGACTATAATCATAAATCGTTACATAAAATTTTATTTTTTATTTTAATAATGTAATTAAGCCAATGCTGATAATAGAAACCAGGAGTTGATTTGTCACAGTTTACAAGACTAATGCACACAAGAGCTATAGGGCTACTTGTTTGATTTGGAGAATGGAGCTGCAACGAGAACAATCTTCCAATTAATTGTAATGAAGTCTTCTGTATTCCAACTAGTATTGTAATCTAATATAGAAAATAAATTAGTTAGAACTCGAAGAAACCCAATTATCGGACATTTTACCTCCTCTTCCCTTGCTGATTTTCAGTGTTTGCTTCTTAACTTTGATTCATAGCTAGGTAGGGTCCACCATATGCTTCTAATAAAAACTCTTATAGCATTTCTCTGTAATCTGTTTCAGAAGGTTGAAGGCACATCAAAGCCCGAGCCCATGTTGAGCATCCCTGATATAACTCATCTGGAAGAGGAAGGAATTACACCTCTTTTGGAGCTTCCCTTTTATCACTTGCTGCTCTCAAAAGCTCACGTGGGACCTACATACCAAATGGTAATTTGTTTTTTGTTTTTAATATGTTCTCTTGCACTCACCTTATTACCATATTTGAAAAGGGTGAAGGTTGATTATTATATACAGGTATAAAGTAGTTATTTGTACTGGTCAAATACTAATGCACTGTTGAAGTGTGGTAATCATCCTTTGTACGGAGGATTGCTTATTTTACGAAATTAGGAGCTGATTTTGTGTTTGTTTACTTTATGCTTGCAGAGCTTTCCACCAAGTTTGGATTCTAGACTGCCTTCTACAACAGGTCCAGCGATCATAAAATGCTTTGGCAAAACGTGGGAGGTAAAGTTCTGTGGGGATACAACACCAAAAGGCTTTGATTCGAGTTGGAGAAAGTTCGTGGATGATAACAATCTAGTGGTTGGTGATGCACTAATTTTTGAGCTCTTGGAAATCAGTTCTGTAAAAGTAATTTTTAAAGTTCAATTTCTAAGATGCGCAATTCCACCAGAAGATTTAGAAGTGATAAATAAGAGTAGAGCTGAACGTCAAGTGATCACTATTGATGACGAGTAGGATAATGAATGGTTTCTGATTGAGAATTATTTGTTGAAAATTTGGAATATTGAAAAAGATTTCAAACTCTTATGTCATGTCTTTGTAGTTTTTCATTTAGCTTGATCACAACCATTCATAGTTATAATGTTGTTCTTATACTCCTATTAGTTCTATAACTTTTGGAGTAATATCGATTTTGTCATTGCATATCAGCTGAAAGAGAAATCAAAGATGGCAATTTGGAGACTTTGAATTTCAACTCTATTTTGAATGCATTGCAATCAATGTTTAAGCCTTCGTTGTCATGCTATTCTTCGAGTTTGATTCACTTTTAACAAGTATTGACATGGTCTCTGTAGTTGATATATATCTTTTTGAGTCTTCAGTGTTGCATATGTCATGATGCGAACCCACGTAGCAGTATCAGTTGTGAAACTCAGACAAGATTGATTCAACCCAAAAAAGTCAAGAAATCAACGTTTAAGTATGATTAAAAAATATTGAACCAAGTAACCAACACAACCATCGACAATATGTTGATCTCGTGATTACAAGACTCAAGAATCTTTCTCGAATTGTTTGAACACCATAAGAAATAAACTTGATAAGTTAAAAATTAATTGATTGAAGAACCAGTAGAAAGCAATAAAGTCTCACAAAAATCTCTTAATATTAGAGATGGCAGCGGGGCAGGTTCCCATTTATTTATTTATTTTTTCAGTTAACTAATTTTTTTCTTTTTTTTTTTGTAATTTGTAATTAAATTTTTTTTATTCTTCATGGGGCGCGTTCGGGGCGGGGCGGATTTTTTTGCCATCACTACTCAATATTTGTCTTTTTACAATGAATATAATGAGTCTCATTTATATGGAACCCATAAAACCTAGTTAGAAGCGAAATTAAGCTAAAAAATAGCAAAATATATCATAAAATACAGTTTTAACTTAAATAGAAGATTGCGCGAAATTTGAAAAAATCGCGTCCCATTTTGGACTATGCGGCCGCATAGGTTTATTACATGCGGTCGCATAGGCCAATAGGCTGCCATCCTTCTGGTCACGGTATGGATGCATGTGATCGCATACATAGGAGTGCTATGCGGTCGCATAACTTCGCTTTTCAACTCTTTCGTCCACTACTTGAACCAAGTTGATCCATCTTGTTTCTTCTTAGAAGCCCAACATGAAACTTGTCATGTTGTTTGTCGTGATTAATGTTTCGTCTATCGTGGCCTGAACAAGCAATCACATAGCTTTCTTGACTCGCTTCGCTCGCGATCTAGTCATCGGTCCTCCTTCAATGATCAATGGATCCTTACCCGAACTTGCTCTCGAATTATGAATCACATCATTCCCTCCATCTTCAAAAGGATTCGACCTCGAATCTGTACATGCATCAAAGAGAAAAAGGTCAGAGACATTAAAAGTAGCCAAAACATTATACTCACCTAGAAGATCTAATTTGTAGGCATTGTCATTGATCTTTTCGACGACTTGGAATGGACCATCTTCCCATGGCTGCAACTTCGACTTTCTTTGTTCTAGAAAATGCTCTTTCCTCAAGTGCACACAAATCCAATCCCCTGGTTCAAATGTAACGCGCTTTCTTTCGTTGTTTGCTTGAGAGGTATAATGCTCATTTTTCTTCTCAATTAGCGACCTTGCCTTTTCATGGAATGATATCACCAAGTCCTCATTTTTCTTCCTATCTAAACTACTCCCTTCATTCACATGTAAATGAATTAAATCCAAAGGTATTAGTGGATTAAAACCATATACAATTTCAAAAGGCGAGTAAGAAGTAGTAGAATGCATGACCCTATTATATGCAAATTCTATAAATGGTAAACATTCCTCCCTAATTCTTTAAATTCTTATTAACTATAGTGCATAACAAATGTATCATAGTCATATTAATGACCTCAGTTTGCCCATCTGTTTGTGGGTGACAAGTAGTAGAAAACAATAGCTTGGTTCTTATTCCACAAAATCCTCCAAAAGTGACTAAGAAATTTAACATCCCTATACGATACAATGCTCTTAGAAATCCCATGTAAGAGCACTACTTCCTTGAAAAATAGATCCGCAATATTGGTGGCATCATCGATTTTATGACAGGTAATGAAACGAGTCATCTTACTAAATCTATCTACCACCACAAATATAGAATCCCTTCATTTCTTAGTCTTAGGTAAACCCAATATAAAATCCATAGACACATTAATCCAATATTTACTAGGAACATGTAATGGTGTATATCAACCATAAGGTAGAACCTTAGATTTAGACTTTTTGCAGGTGATGCATCTACTACAAACCCGATCAATATCATCTTTCATCTTAGGCCAATAAAAAATGTTCACCTAACATCTCTAAGGTCTTTTTAACCCCAAAATGACCCATTAGACCTCCACAATGTGCTTCACGTACTAATAATTCTTTCATTGAACACTTAGGAATACATAACTTATTTTCTCAAAATAAATATACCCCATGCCTAAAAAGTCTATCATGGCACCCTTATTACATGATTCGTATATATTAGAAAAATCTAGATCGTTAGCATACATGTCTTTAACATATTCAAATCCTAGCAATTTAGCACCTAAAGACGTTAGAAGTACATACCACCTTGATAAAGCATCTGCTACCACATTTTTTATACATTGTTTGTACCGAAAACATATGAAAATGTCTCAATGAACTCCATCCACCTTGCATGTCTCTTATTTAGCTTGCATTGTTCCCTTAAATGCTTCAATGACTCATGGTCGGTGTGAATCACGAATTCCTTTGGCCATAGGTAGTGCTATCATGTCTCCAAAACTCAAACAAATGCATACAACTCCTTATCATATATAAGATAATTGAGAGCTGCTCCACTCAGCTTTTCACTAAAGTAAGCGATTGGCTTTCGTTCCTACATTAAGACAGCTCCAACACCGATTCCCGAGGCATCACATTCAATTTCAAAAGTATTGTTAAAGTTAGGTAATGATAAAATCGGTGCGATATACAACCCATCTTTAATATTATTAAAATCATGTTCTTGTTCAACGCCCCAATAAAATCCTACACTTTTCTTTATAATCTCCGTGAGTAGTGTGACAAGTGTGCTAAAGTCTTCAACAAAATGCCTATAAAAATAGCTAACCCATGAAAGCTCCTTACCTCAGTTATGTTTTTAGGTGTTGGCCACTCCTTGATGACTTTGATTTTCTCCTCATCCACTTCAATACCCTTAGTACTAACGACATAATCAAGAAAAACAATATTTTCCATGCAAAATGTGCACTTTTTAAAGTTAGCATAAAGTTGTTCTTACCTTAAGACTAACAAGCACACATCGTAAATGTCTTAAATGTTCATTTAGATCCTTACTATACACCAAGATATCATCAAAGTAAACTACTACAAATTTACCTATGCATGCACGTAAAACATGATTCATTAATCTCATAAATGTGCTAGGTGCATTAGTAAGTCCAAATGACATGACTTGTAACTCATACAATCCATATTTAATTTTAAAAGTGGTTTTCCATTCATCTCCATCTCTCATCCTAATATGATGATAACTACTTTTAAGATCAATTTTACTAAATATGCATGATTCATGTAATTTGTCTAATATCTTCTAACCTAGGAATATGATGTCGATACTTGACCGTTATATTATTGATGGACATGCAGTCGACGCATCCTCCAGGTTCCATCTTTTTTTGGCACAAGTAGCACTGGCACAACACATGGACTCATACTCTCCCTCACATACCCTTTGCTCATTAAATCTTCCACTTGCCTTTGAAATTCCTTAGTCTTCTCAGGAATACTCCGATAAATCGGTCTGTTTGGAATGATAGCTACAGGTACGAAGTCAATTTGATGTTCAATGCCTCGAATAGGTGGTAGCCAACTAGGCACGTCTTTCGAAAACATGTCTTCGAATTCATATAACAAAGATGTAGCCTAATTGGGAAGGGGTGTATTAGATTCCTCAAAATTGAGGAATGACTCCTTATAAACCAACAATTTCATATATCGGTTCTCAACTACTGCCCTCTTCAACTCAATTCCCTTTGTAAACAAATTCACTTTCGACTTTTCTCTCCTCTCACAAGACTCTTTTTTCTTTCCTCTCTTGTGGCTATACTCTTTTTTTCTCACTTTTAGCCACCTCACTATTTCTTCTCTTACTCTCTTGTTGTGAAGGGTCAATCTCACTCCATTTTTTCTCTCAATCTTTTTCTTCCTCACTTTTCAACTTGATTTGATCTTCATACACTTGTTGTGGCGTCAACGGTGCAAGAGTAATAGATTTCCATTCTTAGTAAAGCTGTACCTATTTTTGTACCCATTATGAATTACCTTTATATCATATTGTCATGACCTTCCAACAAAATATGTCCGGTATGCATAGGAACTACATCACACATCACTTCGTCATGATACCTCCCAACTGAGAAACTTACCAACACTCTCATATTCACTTTAACCTCTCCACATTCATTCAAAAATTGCAATTTGTAAGGCCTAAAATATTTTAGCATAGTTAATCCTAATTTTTCAACAAGTGTTGTGCTAGTTACATTGGTATAACTACCCCCATCAATAATCCTACTCCATACCTTGTTGTTGACATGACATCTCATATGAAATATGCTCTTCCTTTGCTGCTCCAAGTCATCCATTTTGATTTGAGCACTAAGAGCTCGTCGTTTAACCAATAGCTCTCCCACTGCATACTCCACTTCATCTCCATTGCTAACATCTTTCAATTTCGGCATGTCATCATATTCACCCTCACCCTCACCCTCACTTACCACTTCTATATTATCGTGCATGATCATCGCCCTTTTGTTTGGACATTGAGAAGCAATGTGTCCCAATTCCTAGAGGATTGGGAATCCACCTTGGGTGTAGCTTTGCTAGCAAAGTCTTCTTTTCCCTTTGGTAGCTCAGTCCTACTTTTTGAAACACCCCCATCAGCTTTATTGTTATCCTACTTCGACTTCCAATAAGAGTTAGAACCCGATGAATATCTAGATGTCCCCTTCCTCTTCAATTGTCTTTCCACCTTCATAGTTACATGTAGCATGCCTTCCAACTCTACATAATATTGCAACTCTACCACATTAGCTATATCCATTTTCAAACCATTCAAAAACTGGGTCATGGTGGCTTTCTTATCCTCCTTAACATTTGCTCTAATAATCGCAATCTTCATCTCCTTGTGATAATCCTCCACATTCATAGAACCTTGGTAGAGACTTTACAATTTTTGATGAAGTTCCCGATAATAATGATTAGGCACGAACATCTTCCTCGTGATAGCCTTCAATTCTTCTCATGTATTAATATTATTACCCCTCAAGAAACCGAGGTCCCACGTCAGGGTGCCACGTGTCACTGCCACATGAGCTCTTAGGTGGATGACTAAGGATCCCATGTCAGGCTGCCACTTGTCACTGCCACATGAGCTCTTAGATGGATGACTAAGGGAAAAGTCAAGGTCAAAAGGAACCATGTGTCCAAGGTCCTCTCATTTTAAACTGGAAGCCATCTGAGGTCCTTCAACATGCGAATGAGGTCCCTCAGACCTGGGAGGGTCGGTGCAATTCGATG
>CAIGRF010226550.1:0-13029 GCA_903798235.1 Fraxinus ornus | reverse complement strand
TTTTACAGCTTTTTGTGCTGAAATCAGAACTCAATTTAATGTTCATTTACAAAAATTGAGAAGTGATAATGCTTTTTTTTTTTTTGAAAGGTCATCAAGTATTTTATTAATCAATGCATAATACATAGGAAGTGTATTGTCAATTTAAATAAATTTATCCCTAATTCTTATCCTAATATATTATTAGGTATTTGTATATAAACACCCAAGTTTTCTATGAATAATATGAGAGAAATACCTTGAATATTTTTACAGTTCCAAACTAAGAAGCACGGGTATTTGTACAGGGTTTGAAGAGCCTATCTATTGTCCAAATTAAAATAACAATTGAAGAACTTTATTCTTAGTCCAGAAAATTCTGGTTTGTTGAGATTGAAGCTCAAAGCACTACATCTCTAGTTTTTACTTTGATCTCCATCAGTAAGATTTGTTCTTCCAATCTCTATTTTTTTGATGGTTAAAGCTTCCTCATCATTTTTTGTATAAGAGGAGCTATCGAAGGATTATCATGGTTGCGACACAACTAAGGATTCATAAACTTACACAAGCTCATCCGGTTCCACAAATGAAAAGGGGAACAAGGAAACTTGCATAAATATTGTATGGAAGCTCAAATGAGATACCGTAGTGCGACTTGAGTGTTTTACGAGAATGTTTAACCGCATAATCTTGTAGCTCGTGCTAATCCCGAACACAGTGAAATAGAAAAGCAATTAGCAAGAGCTATAGATCTATATCTGGATTAAAAATTAAAGTTTCAAATTCCCATGGAAGAATGCATGCAGAGGTTTCCTTAGTTGGGAAGCAAGCTACGAGAATTGTTTCAAATGAGCATCGATACTCGAAGAACTAAGGGTGTGTTTGATTGCAAGTATGGAAATTGTATGGAAAGCAAATAAGTTCGAGGCATGGAAATTATCAATTAAATGTGGCTGATTGGCTTAATTTTCAACCTAAAAAATGTTGCACTTTTTCATAAAGTTGAGTTTTTTAGAAATGTGAATTGCCTAGAAAATAAAAAACGACTCCCCATAAAGAAAATATTTTCCTTGTTTTTGGAAGAAAACAAAGTCACGTGACCAACTTTTAGAAAATATTTACCATGGAAAAAAAAAATGTCAAATCAAATATCCCAAAAGTAGGAACTTAGGTGGAAAAATGACATTTTCTATGGAAAATAAAGTCAATCAAACATAGCCTAAAGGTATTCATCGTGAGGCAGAAACTAAGAGGAGCAGTGCTACAACAGAAAAAGCAGTTGGAAAGAGGAGAGAGCTATACAAGGGAAAGCGAATATTCACACTTGGGACTTGATGAAGGTAAAATTGAAAAAGTAATTTTTGCCAACTGATTATCCAATAGCGTGTATGAATGGATTTGTAACTTGCATCAACAGGACAAAGTGTCGTAATTTGCATCAACAGGACATAGTGTTGAAGAGTACACCACGCAAATTCTATAACTTATCAGTTTGATTGGCCTCTATGAAACAGATGAGCAACTTAAAGATTGTTACTTTATCGTGATTGAAAATTGCTCAAGTCAGATGAATATTGTTTTTCTTTCTAATCTTGAAGATGTATATAGAATTACTTAAGAAGCTAAGGAAATAGATCGGCAACGAGGAGCCAGGTGTTCTACAATTGCCTGTGGTATTACCTCTTTATTAAGAATTCAACAGTTATTTGGGGTAAGAAAACCCACTTAAACCATGCCTAGAAGGGACCAAGCAAGCAACGGTATAGAGAGTACAACTACCAATGTGCAGGGCCAAATAAGAGAGAAACAGTTAAGGAATTGATATTTTTTTGAGTTGCGAGAGCTACTAGAGATAACTCAACACAATCAATCCTCTGAGGTCTTAGTTGTCATGAATCACATTGTGCTTCTTGAGCATGTCCTCAGCGTCAATAGAGGCTGAAACTGAAGGTTCAAAGTTTGTAGAACCAAATTATGACAAATATACCGAGGGAGAAGAAGAGAAATAGATATACTTCCAATAGAAGATTACACTTTAGCTACAACAAGGGTGTTGACCAAAAGGACGGGAAAATTGCTTTGTTTCCTGTATAAACGAGAAAGTTTGGTAGTTTAGCGAATTTTGGCAGCTCCCAAACTAGAAGAAAAGGAAGGTTGACACGAAGAGTATTTTCCATCCCAAGGTCATTTGTAGAGGAAATGTCATCAAATATTACTCCAGTTTACAATCTTAACACACCTGATTCATACGTCTTAATATTTTCGAGACCTATTTGTCTGTCCAGTTTTCTAGGTGACTTGATTACTCTAATTTTCAATTATGAAATGACAGAAAAGTTCAACGTTGAGAACGACAATTTCCCACTCCCATTCAGGAAAGGGTGTGTGTGTGCGCGCGTATTTACAGATCTCGAATCAATTGTCAGACTTGCACCGTCGATCTCCTAGCCCGCAATCCCAAGCATCTCAGGCACATTGTGCATACCATAGACACGTCAGAGCCAGGGATGTTCAATTTTATTTTATGGGTTATATAACTGATAGAGCCACGCTTATAATCCAGATCTCTGTAGCACTAACACTTCAACTAAAGTAGCAAGTCCGTGTTCGACACGTGTCGAATACCAACACTCCTCGAACACTCTATTATAGTCATTTTTATTATTTATAAAAAATATTATATATTGTTAATTCAAGGTTTTTATTAAATAACAAATATGTGCTCATGTTCAAAAGATTTTGACAAAAAAAAATTAATAATAAGTATATAACTAAATTTATACTATCTAAATGAAGAATTTTAAAGAATTTAATCAACGTGTCGATAACGTGTCATGTTAGTACTTTTTTGAAAAATTGCATGTCGGCATATCCAACACGTGTCCGTGTCGGTGCTTCATAAATCCAGATTCTCATTTCATTAACTACATGAAATCGTCCACTGTCAAAAACAGGGGAAATAGGTGAAAACAAACCTGTTAAGGCAAATGTACCACCCAGTATGGCACATAGCCGGGTGATGAAGTGGAGAAAACTGCGACGTTCTTCTCTGATGGTCACAGTAATTGGTGACAAATCATACAAAAAGTATACAGCTGCATTGAAAACAAAGCAATCATTCCTCAAAACAGTATATAATAGAACTAGGAAGAAATATAAACTAGGAGGAAGGATATATGGAAAAGAGAGCCCTGAATTGAACAAGCTTCATACTAACCAGGCCACTTTCTATCAAACTCATTGATAGGTGAAAAGTACTCGGTGACAGAAAATTGATTAGTAGGTAAAACTTCCTTCGAGATATATTTGTATTCAGTTGGAACAATCTACACCAGGAGGAAAACAAGAACTTCAAAAAGCAGCAAATAACCAACGGCAACCACTTTGCACATAAACAACTAGCGAAAAAAGGTAACGGTTCTCCTGCTCTCTCCACTATGAGACTATGAGAGATAGGGAGAGAGATTTGGTTAGGCTGAAAATACCAATCAAGTTAAACGAATCAGCATCAAAAAAGCAAAAATGTGTAATGCTTGTTCAAATTAAGTTGATAGCATCAGGTTTTACATTTTGGGTAACTTAACAAGAATACAGAACAAGAGAAAATCTATAAATCCCAATTAATTGCACGATCTAATATAGAACAAAGTTTGCACCATTGTGAAGGAGAGTAACACCTGGTGATAAGGAAATTCCAAGAATATCACGGGTTTGTTTTTGATGACGGGGTGGGGAGGTAAAATATGAGTGACAATTACACACCGCACACTAGGGCTAAAAGATACATTCTCCACTATATAAGAATAGGCATCCTTCCAAGAACAGGAACCAAGCTATCATCAAGTACTTGTTCAACCCTAGTTCCTCCGGTCAGGTAAAAAATAAAACCACTCAGAGCAAAATGAAGTAAAAATCCTCTGTGTCCAGGTTATCGTGCTAACAAATCCTACAGTGGTAAAGACAACTTAATTTAAGTCATGCCTTCATCAACTCAAGCATGACTTTCTCCAGTTGTATCGAACTAGGGCAACTGATGAATTTTCTGATACATGCTAGTGAGAATAATTAAAAAAAACATCCAACAATCCAAGGGTCAACTGAAATGCAAGAAATGAGTAGTTCATAAACTGAAATCCTGACTCAAAGCCTCCATTCCTTTTAAACAGAGAGTCATGGTTGCTCATGACAAGTTATGGTATGAGTAACCTAATCAGCTCCTGGTCAACAATATGTAAACAACAGAAAGATAAAGGAAAAACTACTGATCTTTTTAATATAGTTTGTGATGCACTCTCATGGTGCTTGTGTCATACTCATTTAAACTTTATTTGCTAGTTAGTTATTAAGTTGCTCTGTCATTTTGAGTACAACGAAAAGAAAATTGAGTAATCTTTATCTAGCCAAAGACATGTTCATTTTTGTGCATTCATCATGCTTAGGATCATATGCGTTACTAATAGTTTTAGTGGGCAAGCCAAAACACAAACCTTTATGTAATACTTGAATGTTCCACTTGCTCCACGCAATATCCGCATTGTCCCATCAAGTGGGTTGTGAATTCCAGGATATTCCGGCCCGAAAGATAAATCATGAATTATATGACTCACGTTGACATGAGAAGACCCTTCAAAAATCTGCAGAATAGGAAATAATATAAATAGACGTGTATTGGTTAAAAGAAGTTTGATAATCAATTCTATTGCTGACAAACAAAATGCCTTTTGTAAGAATAACCAAGAAAGATAGGCTTAATATCTGAAGACAAGTAAAAACAACCCTTTTCCTTCAAAAGGACACAAAAATTCCAATCTACTTTTTCTTCTTTTCAGAAAATAAAGTGCTTTGAACGCCCAAAATATCATCTGAAGAAGATAAAGGTCTCCCGGCTGCAGATACTTTCATATAAGCACCAAATCCTCCCCGTGCCCCTGGGGTGAGAGCCAACGTCCTCCAAAAAGGAAAAGGTCGGCACAATTGGAGGGGATAAGCAGCAGAGAAAGCCCAAAGACGAAAATGCTTAGTAAAATTACAACCATAAAAAACCAAGAAAAAAATACTGATTTCTTTAATTAAAAACACGAAAAGACAGATGGTTCCATGTTTCCTAAATGCAAAAGCCAGACCCTGGTGCAAAGAAAATACAAACCAGAATAGTAACTTGATGAACACCTTAAAATGAATCCTTAAGATGCATACACAATGAAAGAGAAAATACTAGTAAGGAAAAAAGTAACCTAATTAATCTATACATAAATAAACCTCGTCAATTTTTGTTCTCTTTGGAATATCATAAACCCTATTCAGTCCACTAAACAGATTTTGAAAAGACTAACAAACTTTCTAACTCAAATTCATCGACACTAGCAATAAATGGATCTAAGAAAGACACGAGGAGAGGAGGAAATAATCAAGCTTCTAGTTTTCTGCTTCTATGGGATTTCAAAAGGTTTCTGACCCCTCTTAAGTCAAGGAATGTTCTTCTTAAAGTCAGGTGCCTTGCATGAGAAGTTCCATTTCTAGTCTTATCTTGGCATTATCTCTTGTGATTGATATCTTAGATTTGGTACATTTTCCTCCTAAAAACTTGAAGATCATAAATTCATAATTAGTCTCTTATTGAACCAAAACAACCCTTCAGTTTCCCATGGATGGAACATTTCGCTTCATCCCCATCAAATGGAGCTCCAATGAGATGGTGTCCAACTGTCCATATTTAACCAAACAAACCTTGATGCGTATTTGGACCACACTCACACTGAAATTCCATCCAACAATTTGCAGGGGCAAAAGTGCCTGGGGAATATAAAAAAACATATTTTTTTATTTATTATTATTTAGAGTTGATTTTTTAATTATTTTTTATGTAATTATTTATAATAATGCTAAAAGTAGACATCAGAATGCTATAAATGGATTTATTAGGACCTCAGAAATATGTAGCCATCATTTTGTTTTCTTACAATAAGGGCATTCTTGGAAGCCGGAAACTAAGAAAACTTTAATATTTTGTTCTCAACTAATAAAGATGTTAGTCTGCTTCACTTATTTACAACGTTCTTGTTCTTGAACTTTATTTTCCCCAACTTCCGGGTGTTCCCTACACAAGTTCATTCCCCAATTTGAACCCTACCATCGTATCCTACTCTAGACCAGGTCCAGTATCAAACTCTCAGTAGTAGCCTACTTGTTCAGAGAAGACCGCCTTTTCCTTCATCCATCTTTGCCTGGACCCAAGACGAATCTCCCAGAAGGTTAAGCATTTCCATGATGATTTTGATATTTTCACCCCAACTTAGGACCTAAGCTGGTTTCCAGAACTACATATTTGAAACATCACTCTGCCTTAACTTAAGCACTTATGCCTAAAATAGTAACAATCCACTGATGATGTCATGACATTAAACACATGCTAAAATAATACTATGAACCCAACCATAACTTTCCAGTTGAAAAAGATAATTGGCAAGTAAATTACACTAATGCCAGTTTCTGAAATTTCTCTGTTGGTAGCCTGGTGCCATTAACTACTTTCTGACCAAAGGAGGCAATTGATGGTTAGGTACCTTGGTATGCACAGGTCCAAAATGGGTTAACCAAAAAATGGTCCTGCCCATATATGACGTGTCAAAATGGGTCAGGTTAATTATGGACTTGGGTGGATTTTAACCAGAGTTTAATTTGAAGCATCCATGACTGTTTATTTCTTCCTCTTGTTCTATTTTTATTTCTATTTTTTGGTGGTGAGGGGGATGGAATTCCCTATTTCTTTCAGTCCTGGGTTATCGACAAGCCTACTTTCTTCCATTTGTTCATCAGATTTACATATGAAAGGAGAGGAACATTTTCAACTATCACTACTCTAGGGGAGAAGGGTGCTTTTTTCAAAAAGAAAAGAAGCGAAAAACAATCCCAAAATGTTCATATGGAGGGGAGGGCATTGATGGATTTGGTATGAAATCAGCTGATGTGAGCGCTTACGTCAAGGCTGAAAAACTGCTGCAGGGTGCTATTTAAGTCTTCAGATAATATCAATATGAAGACCCCAAATGAACCATCCGTACGTCTATCTGACATTATTTTGACCTTTATATAGTAGTGATAGGAGACGTAAAAGCACCACTTCTATCAGGATTTTAATGCATACCTGAACAGCAAAGTTGTATTTAGATTTTGTAAATTAATCCGGGTCCCAAGAGGTAAAATAATTTCCATTATTTGTTTATCGTTCATCCAAATACCACTAAAGAAATAATCAATAACAATTCAGCAGATATACATGATAATAAACTCAATTAATTTATAGCAGCAGTTCAGAGTCGTTATGCCTACACATTCAGTTTAATTAGCTAAACAACTGATGAAATATTACAATACATATAACATTCAGGTTATTATGCAAACTGGACAAAAATAGAAAATGAAGTTCAAAGAGAAGTTGACCATTTGAGCAACGAAAATATTCAGCCCATGAACTGAAATATGGAAGTTCCCAGCAACCCTTTGCACGTCCAAAACCCCATACACCTACAAGAAGTAACGAATTAAATAGCTAATCCAATGAAGGATGAACACGCTGAGGTTGGAAGTGGAAAAAGGCATACCCTGCAACCTTCTCTATTTGCCAGTGCCTGTTTCACCTTTTTAATCATATCTTCAGCTTCTTTATCAAAACTGTGGAGTTCAACTTTATGGTCAGACTCCTCATGATGATCTTTGTGGTCATCTGGTCATAGTTATTCATCTTAAGATTCAGAACTGAAATATAGAGTGTAAACATTCTACTTGGCAGAATTAACATAAATATTGAGCTCTATACAGTGGAAGTTAGATCCTTTTCTACAAGAATTCTAAAGTTGATCTAACAATGAGTACTAGCATCAACAATGATTGACTTGAAAATTTCAAGCAAATACTCGATGATCAGACAGAAAGGGAAAAAGACGACCGAATCCCAGCTAAAGAATAAAGGAAAAATTAGAAAGGGCAAAATGAAATAAATTTCATCATCGACATACTGATCATGCAGAACTGAGTTCGTGACATAAGCTTTCTTATCCTATGTAACAACAGAAGCTTGCTGCTAGCTTCAGTTTGGTGATTTAGCCATTTTACTTTTTGACTGTAATGAATCTGATGCCTTATCCCAGTAGTAAGGATCGTCCAGTGGATGGCGCTGGCATCCAAATCCCATCATCATTATCACATGCTTAAGGAAAAAAGTGGTAAAAAGACCTAACATTATCACGTGGAATGTATTTCCCAAAGAAAATTAATTCTAAACTGCAGCCACAGATAATTTTTCGAGTGTTTCCTCAATGTTAAACGATGTGAAGGTGCCAAAATCCTTCTATGGAGTTCCACAGCGGGACCTAGCAGGATCCTTGACAAGGAAATTAGTGGCGGAACTGAAAATCATGCACGAGTGACTAAATTCTATAAATGTGCAATTGATCTAGATCTCTAATAATATATCGAAATAGCACATCCTGTAACGACACAAATCTTTCCCAGTCATTAGATACGTCTCATAAAATAGAACTTTCATAAAAAGATAATTATTCTCAAAGTTTCAATAATTAAAAATAAAACACTTTCTTATTCGTAAAATTTATAATTAAAAATTCATAAATCATATCCTCTTCATTATACCACCAATGGCTAATTCCAAACTCCAATGCCTCAAACCTCAATTATCTAAAGGGGAATAATCATAAACAATGAGATGAAATCCCAATAAGTGAGTCACGTAAATCGTATTTCATATTTAAAATTTAGGAATTCTTAATATATATAAAGAAACACGGGAATTAGAAACCAAACTTAGGTGGCTATAATTCCTGTACATAAAATCATTACGTAGGGAGACACGGGAATTAAGAACCTTACTTCGTTGTTATAATTCCGTGCGTAGCGCTTCTAAACTTCAATCATCTTGCACTAGGATCTTGATTTTCATAATTATCGATTATAAAGGATTTTGGGGTATTATACATCCAATTCCTACAACATCACAAAATCTATTTTTGACTGGTCACCAATAGGAAAAAACTGAACAACTTACCATCCTATGAACCTCAACAACATTTTAAAGTTCATTCACAGTAATGATATTGTATGCCCCACACTAGCAACACCCACAGCCAGACATGTATTCATAGTAAATGAAAAAGCTTCTTTGAAACCATATTTACAGTAACTTCACGTTAGATGCCAAACAAGTACTTCTATTTGTAACATTAGCCACCTATACCATTTTAACTTCCTTACTATGATATTTTAGTTGTTAAGCACCAGTAATACATGATATAACAATAGCATAGCAACATCAGAAGATAACAGTAATTTCACAAGTGATGGCACTAAGAATTATTGGAAAGAATGCAAGATACTAGCCTACAGTTTAGAAATACAGTCACAATTCACCTCAAGCAATCTTGGTTTTACAACTATCTTCACTTCAACAGACAATAATCAACTTACAAGAGCAGCTTCTTAACACATCTAATAACAACAAGGAGAAGCTAAGCTTTACTAGAAATGAACTTGGGATGACATCCTAAAACATCTCCTCTCAAAAATTACCTTTGGAAAAAACAAATACACATGTAACTGCCAAATTACACCCACTTTTGATGCGATTCAGATAGCATCTAACAAAGGTTTCAGGCAAAAGCTATATTTATTCAACTACGTACTAGGCAAGACGTCAAAGGAGGAAACAAATGGTCAAAACTAATCTTTACATCAAATGGAGTTCAACATGAACTAACCATGTCCATGAGCTGCATGTTCTTTCTCCACTAGGTCTGACAAATACTCTGTGCCAATGATATGGCCATCGCTATTCAAGCGAAGCTGCAGAAACAATTATTGTAAGCATGCATACATACAAGAATTTTGAGTAACAAAAAGTAAATCATAGAATTCGAATTTCAAGAAAAATATAGATGGAGAACAACCTAGCAGAGGTGCAACAATCAACTTTACAAGCATGATATAAAATAAATATAATATGATTCTGCATTATTGTTAAATATGAAATCAACCTACACATGTCCTGTGAATCAGAATGGCACCCAACACAGCCTCAACCATCAAACACTACACTCGTATACTTTGCATAAACAAGCTCAAGATGAAGTCAAAAGGAAATTCAGAGAAGTGGCTGAAGAAATATATTGGGAAGTTGCAAATGCATAAGATTGAATAATATGATATAATATTATAATCTGTAATCTGAATTCAGTATTTGATAATCAAAGTGACAGTATTAGCATTCACAATAAAAAAGACAATATAGTGGAGATACATTAGCATGCATTCCAAACATATCATTACAAACACTGTAAATGCAAAAATGCACGAGGATGACCTTATCAACACCTATATATGGTTTCCTACTAAGCACACAAGGACAAACTTGAATAAGCACTTAAAAAAGATCAACTACATAGCTAAAGAAAGTTAAAGAAAGGAAGGTGATGTGACATCTAATATAGGATCCGCAATTTCAAAAATCATCATGTAAATAATAAGGAACTCAAGAATGAAATTTTGAAAGGTGACTGCTCATGAACTGTGGTATTTACGTATCTTGTCACAAGTTATGTTTTAAATGTCAGAATATCATTGTTCATAACTGATAAACTGTTTACAAGGAGTTGAGCTGTCTTTTAAGTGCATAAATATACTAATAAAATTTAAAGACGGAGATAATTTTAATAAGAAATAATCAAAGGGAACTCTGACCTTCCATATGTTTGTGTCTAGATCAACTTCATGCTTCCCTGACATATCAATAGCATCTACACTTAAAACTGCAAAGAACAAAAATAATTTAGAAACAGAGCAAGTGGTTATCTGAACAAACAACATTAGCTTTAGGAGATAATTTCGCTGAAGAATAGGTATTTAAAGATATTAAAGCCGAAATTGAAAAGGCTAACCATCACAAGGCAAAGATGGGAATGTCATGTTTATGTGGATAGGAAGAGTTTCTCCACGTTTCAAGTCTACTTCCATCTGCCAACATATAATATATTATACTAAGTAGCAATATAATTACTAAACAAACTTATGGCTTACAAACAGTTAATACTCAGTATTAAAGCTAAACAGTGATTGAACATTTAATACAAATAAGATATCATTAAAATGACAACCTAAAAAGCCTTGTGACGAAGAAAACTAACCTGATGTATCGTATAAGTTGAAATGTAATATGTCAACTCGTGAAAGAACAATGTTGCCATGATTACCAGCCCAACAATGGAAACTAGCAAGAAACACATAAAGGATTCTAGTCAACGGTGAACCCATCATAGAGTATATTAGGATATCCATTCCACGACATAATTTTATTGGTTTTCTCATTTAACTGAAATCACTCCTCAGTTTATAGCTACTAAGGTTCATATTGATAACAGTTCAGCAAATGAATCACCACATTAGAGTAGAAGGCTATTTGTTCCTTGAAGATTTGCTTTACAGCTCTGAAGAAGAAAATAAAATATTTGCGTTCCCTTTGCCACTCAATTACAAAACTCTTATTTGTAATTAAATACGATTGCATGGTTCAAAATCGTATTTTTGTAAAATGAACACAAAAATGAAATAGAAGTTCTAATAACAAATTAACAACTACAAGTCAATAACCAGCTTAAAACCTGCAATAGATGTTAGAAAATAAAAAATAAAAAAATTCAAGTACTTCATAAATGAATCACAACGAAATTGGTAATGAACAAATGAAATGATTAGAGCTCAAGTAATTCATGAAATCATTGGAATTGTAAGAACCGTGCAATTCTATACGATTCTATTACGATTCCAATCCAATTCTACAAAATTACCATTTTGTGTACGATATGGACCAATTTCTTTTCGGTACCTGATCGTGATTTTACCAACCACGATACAATGTATAAGCTAAAATGAAAAGAATACATCCAAATGTACAATTCTTCATAATTAAGAACATGTTTGATTCTCATTAATTTGGAAAAAAAAAAAAAGGAGTTTTGAATAGTATTTTTAGGAGAATGTATGGTTAAAAAGTAGGAAAAATTTTTTGGCATACGTGTAAAATATTATATCATGTGAATGTGTAGTTAAAAATATCATGTAACAAACCATAAAATCAATTAATGGGTGTCAAACGGCACTAAAAACTCTCACTAAAGGGAAAAGTTTTTAGCATACGTGTAGAATATTTTATCGTGTGAATGTGTGGTTGAAAATGATAAGGTAGCAAACCATAAAATCAATTAATGGGTGTCAAACGGGCACTAAAACTCTCACTAAAGCTTGTTTGTCAGACAATCAAGAAAATAAATCTGATACGCCTTATAGATCGTCGATGCAGATGCAATAAAATCTTTCCGAATTCATAGTTGAGGGGATCATTTTTAAAATTTGAACTGATTTTTGTTTAAAAAATCAATTATAGGCCAATTCCCTTCCAAACAAATTCAGCAGTTTGCACAGGAGAACTAGGGAAATTGCAGCTGGACGGTTACTCCTGGTGAATCTTTCCACATGTAGTCTAAATCATAACTCTTAAATGGCTTTCATTTACCATAAACAACATAAAACACACGCAGACAGAACAAACAGAACTGGGATTATCGATGCTATTAAAAGCTAGAATTAACAATTATCATTTGGGAAAAACAAAAATAGAGTAATACCGAAGGCGCCGGATTTTGTCTTCTGCAGCAAGTGTTCTTCAGCACGGGGAAACGCATCAAGACTTTTTAATGCTTGCATCAACCCCATAATTTATAGCCCTTTTATCTATTTCTACTCTAATTTGCCCCCAGATCAAATAATTATGAATATGAGCGTTTACTGCATACAAACAGAACTCGATAAACAAAGATATACTGTAATTGTAACACAAAGATGAAATTACAGGTATATCTCACTTCTTCCTACGAGAATAAATATATAGAAAACAATTACCTATGTTGACAGAGAATTATTACCTTGATAGGGAGATAAACAGATAATGAGATTCCCGGACTAGACAATTTGGAGCAAGAACAAAAA
>CAIGRF010226534.1:62668-76700 GCA_903798235.1 Fraxinus ornus | reverse complement strand
AATTCTGTTACAGAATGAAGAAAATGAGCTACGAGGACATTCTAGATCCTTCTCCTGGTGCTGATGTTGCTTGCTGCTGATTGTGCTGCTGATCAACATTAAAATCCATCTTGGCAACTTCATCATCTTCCAGCTCAGCATCTTCCAGCTTGGCAATCTCATTGATTTCCAATAGCCCCCCGCAAGATGGAGAGTATATGTCCATTACTCCCATCTTGTGCATACACGAATAGAAGCTCTGAGAGTTCAAGGCCTTTGTAAAAATGTCAGCTGTTTGTGAGCTACTGGGTATGTGTTTAGTGATGATGCTTCCTTCTTGAATCTTATCTCGTATCAAGTGACAATCAAGTTCTATATGCTTGGTCCTTTCATGGAAAACTGGATTTGTGGCAATATGTACAGCAGATTTGTTGTCACAATACAAGAAGGCAGCTTGAGGATGACTTACCTCCAAGTCCTTAAGTAGAAACTGAAGCCATGTTAGTTCACAGCACAGGTTGGCCATTGCTCTGTACTCCGCTTCTGAAGAAGATCTTGAGACAACCTGTTGTTTCTTTGACTTCCAAGATACAAGTGATTCTCCAAGTAAAACACAATACCCCGTCACTGATCTCCTGGTGTCAGGACAGGCACCCCAATCAGAATCACAATATCCATGTAATTGCAGTCTCGATTTTGTTGGATAAAATAGTCCTTGGCCTGGAGCTCTTTTGACATACCTTAGGACCTTGTGTGCCACATGTAGATGTGGTACTCGAGGGCTATCCATGAATTGGCTTAACAACTGAACGGAGTATGAGATATCAGGTCTTGTTATGGTTAGATACAATAAACGTCCAACAAGCCTTCTATAGAGTGTTGCATCAGGTAGTAGCTCTCCATCTTCCTTGGATAACTTCATATTTTGGTCCAAAGGAATCTTAGCAGGTGCTGAACCAATTGTCCCTGTATCTTTTAGAATGTCTAAAGCATATTTTCGTTGACATAGATGAATACCCTGTGCAGTTCTTGCTACCTCTATGCCAAGAAAGTATTTTAATTTCCCTAGGTCCTTGATTCTAAATTGGTCATGCAGGGAAAATTTGAGTTGATTAACTGATTCAGTACAATTGCTAGCCACAATTATGTCATCGACATATACCAAAACAGCGGTGAAGGAATTACCAGTGCTCTTGGTGAATAAGCTGTAGTCTGCTTTGGATTGAGTATATCCTTGCTCAATAATGAACTTAGAAAGTTTAGAATACCATTGACGTGATGCTTGCTTTAACCCATACAAGCTTTTCTTGAGTCGACAAACCTTCCTGCCATCACAGTCTAAGTATCCTGGGGGAAGTTCCATATATACCTCTTCTTCTAAATCACCGTGCAAAAAGGCATTGTTGACATCAAATTGGAAAAGGTTCCATCCCTTCATGGCTGCTATGGCTAACAAAGTTCTGATCGTTACAAGCTTAGCAACAGGTGAGAAGGTTTCATGATAATCAAAACCTTCCAGCTGTGTATATCCTTTTGCAACTAACCTTGCTTTGAACCTCTCTACACTGCCATCAGCATTAAACTTGATTTTGTATACCCATTTACACCCTATAGCTTTCTTATCAGGAGGTAAGTCAACTAGGACCCAAGTGTCATTGAGCTCAAGAGCTTCTATCTCTGATTTCATGGCTGCAGACCATTCAGGTGAAATTTTGGCTTCTTGGTAGCTTTTTGGTTCTGTTTGTGTAGTGACAGATGACACAAATGCTTTGTGTGAAGTTGATAAGTTTTTATAAGAAATGTTGGCACTAAGTGGGAAATGTTTACCTGGGAAAATTGGCCCCTTCAGTTTGTCCAAGTCTTGAGATGGGTGAAGATAAGTGGCTTGCTCACATATGAAGTCCTGAAGGTGGGTTGGTGCTCTTCGTGTTCTTGCTGATCTGCGTGGATAATGGGTAATAGGAGTATTGGTTGATGATGGATTGCATTCATTTGGACTTTGGAGATCATCAGTGAACTCTAGTTGAGTCTCATCGTGATTAGAAGTTTGTAGATCATTTTCAAGATGGTGTGAGTTTTGAGATTTTGTTTGTGATGGAGCATGAGTGTCACTTGGAACAAGTATGGAATTATCTTCCTTAGAAATGGGATTTTGATTGGGATTGTCATGATCTAGAGTGTGATTTTGAACTGAAAGTAATTCATCATTGCTGGCAGGCTCTTTGAAAGGAAAAACATCTTCATAAAAGACTACATTCCTAGAAATGAATATCCTTTTGGTTTCAAGATCCAGTAAGGTATATCCCTTGATCCCAAAGGGGTATCCTAAGAACACACACCTCTTAGCTCTGGGATCAAATTTATGTCTCCCATTGATGATGGTTGCTGCAAATGCAAGGCAGCCAAAGACTTTCAGGTGCTGATAGTCAGGCCTTTTGTTGAAAAGGATTTGATAGGGACTTTGATCATTTAATATAGAAGATGGTGTCCTATTTATCAGGTATACAGCAGTTAAAACACAATGATTCCAATACTTTAGATAGATTCCACTTTGAAATTTTAGAGCTCTAGCTGTATTCAAAATGTGTTGGTGTTTTCTTTCAACCACGGCGTTTTGTTGTGGTGTTTCAACACAAGTCCTATGGTGTATGATCCCCTTCCTAAGGTAGAAGTCCTTCATATTGAATTCACCACCATTATCAGTTCGAATAATTTTTACTTTGGTTTCAAATTGTGTTTCCACCATAGCACAGAAATTTTGAAGGGCAGCTGTAGCATCAGATTTTAGCCTTAACATATATGCCCAAGTACAACGGCTGAAATCATCCACGATGGTTAAAAAATACCTAGAGCCATCACTTCCAACCTCATTGCAAGGTCCCCAAATATCACAATGCAATAATTCAAAACACTTTTCAGATTTGTGAATACTCACAGGAAAAGGTAATCTGTGCAGTTTGGCAATGGGACATATAGGGCAGATTGAATCATTTGAAGTTTTGGAGAAGTGAATGTGACCATTATCATTAGAAATAGAATAAGAAGAGTGGCCTAGTCTATAGTGCCATACATCAAACACTTGTGGATTATTAGTTACTGAAGCAGAAAAAGAGTTTGGTGATGTGATTTTCAATTTTGCTAAATGATCTGATAAGGCTGAATGAGAGACTTCCCCACGCTTCATATGGTATAGGCCTTCCTTAACTTCACCCATGCCAATCGTCTTCCAAACTGAAAGGTCCTGAATATAACAATGATGTGAAAAAAAAATTAGACAACAGTTAAACAATTGAGCTAGTTTCTTGGCAGAAATTAGGTTGAAAGAAAAACTGGGCACACAGAGGGCATTTTGAAGACTCAATGCATTGGTTATTTTTACGGTTCCTATATGAGTGACTGGAACTTTGCTCCCATTTGGTAGAGCTACTGAATAGTTAACTTTCGCTTGAACAGAAGAAAATAAGGAAGCTGAACAGATCATATGGTCTGTAGCTCCTGTGTCTATGATCCAAGGAGTATCTAATGTGCCAGTGGATTTTGATTTAGAATTAGTCACACATAATGATATACCAGAGACTTGATGTGCAGTTCCATCAGAAGATGATGAAGTGATAACAGGCTTAAGGAGTGCCATGAGCTGAGAATATTGCTCCTGACTCAATGACACCTGAGACTTCTCATTTAATACTTCCTGTGCAGAAGCTAAGGATGCAATGGGTTGGTTGGTTGATGATCTGTACTTCCCTTCGAATTTGTGGCCTGGTGGATATCCATTAAGCTTGAAGCACTTATCTGCGGTATGGCCTGGGATCCGGCAATAGGTGCAAACTGGTCTGTCTGGGTTACTTTTGAAACACCTTTCATTTGAATGCCCTGGAACCTTGCAGAAAGTGCAATAGTATCGATCCTTCTTCTGTGTTGCATTGCCTTGCTTTCCTCCTTCTTTGAAAGTGCCTCTGGTGAAGAGTGCCATAGATTCAGAGGTGGATCCTTCGGTAGATATTTCCCTTCTCTTCTCCTCCTGTTGTATGATCGAATAGACTTCATTCAAGCTGGGGAATGGCTTTATCAGTAAGATTTGTGCCTTAACAGCCTTATATGAATCGTTCAAACCCATTAGAAACTTCATCACCCAATCCCTCTGTTGATTTTCAACCACCAGTTTCAATCCTCCACAGCTGCAATTAGGAATGGCTTCGTAGTTCATGAGTTCATCCAGAAGAATTTTGAGTTTAGAGAAATAAACATTCACTTGATCTTGATTCTGCAGGAGTGTGGTTATCCCTTGTTTGATTTCAAAAATCCTAGGTGCATTTTGTTGGGCAAAACGTTGTTCAAGTTCGATCCAAAGCTGATGTGCCGTCTCAGCATAGGTAGTACTGCACTTGATGTCAACAGCCATGGTATTTTGCATCCAGGTGATTACGATATCGTTGCAGCGTAGCCAATGCTCCATGAGTGGATCATTGGGATCTTTTGGTTCGCATAAGCTTCCATCAATGAAGCCTAATTTATTCTTAATCCGTAGTGCCCTCCTCATAGATCGTGCCCATGAATAATAGTTACTGGCATCCAGTATATGAGTTACCAGCATAGCCCCGGTGTTATCATTGCTTCCAATGAAGTATGGGCTACTTGGCTGGGTGGGATCATGAACAATGATATTTGGACTTTGGTTTTGGATTTGTGTTTGATTTGTGCTTGGATTCTCAGTACTGGTTTCGATATTCGCAAAAACTTGGTATCCGGAGCTTTGTTAAGCAAAAATGGGTTTAGACTCCACTAATTAGAAACAAGCAATGGTTACCTAGGTGACATGTAATCAAGACCTAGGCACAACTACAACCTATGTAGTATGATGGCCTGCATGGCTGACCTTAGCAGGAGATTAGAATTCTCAAATCTGGACAATGACACACTTCGAGGTCAGCATTGTAGTTAATGTGAATTAGGTGGCCAATTTGCTTGTCGTAAGGCCTATAAATAGGGCAAATGGTCCCCTCCTAAAGGTCGAGATCAAGGGAATTATCTCTAATATACATTAAAATCTATATCAATGAAAATTAGCTTCTATTTTGTAATTCTTGCAATTACTCTATAAAATCATCTTAAGTTGATCTAAATTTTCTTCGTCATTTTTAGTCATCAACATGGGTAATTGATGCTACCAGGCTTGACCCTTCTCCTCCCTCTAAAGATGAATACGAAGACGAAAATGAAAACAGTAAAGAATAAGATGACAATGGTGAGGGTGATAGAAAGGATGGTCGAAAAAAGGGGTAAAAGGAAATGATTAGTGCTAAAAAAAGGCACCTCAAATTATGCCATTCTGTTATTTTGAATATTAGATTAAAGAAGTTACTATATAATTAATTGTTTTCACGGATTGTTTGACATGATTTCTGATAGGCGAAATTATTTTGTTGCTGTAATTGATCGACATAGATTATGTGATTCTACTCAGCTGAGGCACAGTACATTGATGACTAAATTTAGTTTAGCTGAGAGATAAACCTAACAGAGATTAGAGGGAGTGGTGCTAGGTAAATGAACGATCCTTTTGCAATTGTAGAGCAAGTGTGATCAGAATATTGGTAAAGATTAGATGGAGTGGTGCTAGGTAAGGGAACGACCCTTTTGTAATTGTAGAGCAATTAGCTTTTCACATCCTTCGAATTATTGAGACTCCGTGTGCTGTTTCATTTTAACTGAGTTTGGAAAGTTGACTTTAACAACGTATACCTGCTGCTTTATCGCTTTTGGCTCCAACTGTGCATCCGCTTTGTGATGGCCTCATTTGAGCTTAGTTGAGCCTTGGCTCTCGAATTAAGCTTATGTTTCCAAGCTTCTTGGCTTGGCTTATGAGGTGTGCGCATTGTCTAAATTTGCTCTTGCATTCTCAGTCTTCGTTAGGTTACAACCATGAGCTCAGTGTAGTTAACACCACCCCCATACCTTTCTGAGCTGATTTTACCTTTTATCAATACCTCCTGAATGGCCATTTTTCCATTGACAGTTCTTCTTTGCCACGTCAAGTAAGTTTGATCTAAAGTACAACGTGGATGACGTGTGATCGCGGATCGGGTATAACACATTATTGTTGAGTTGTGTGGAGCCTGATTATACTGGACACCTAGCCACTACTGGCGAAAATTCTCAAAAGGGTATTTTGGGTATTTCCTTTGTATTAGGGTTTTTTTTGTCTTCTTCTGACTATATATATGTTATATAACGAAAATAGTAGCCGTCCCTACGATTGTATCGTGATTCCATTACCATCTGAAGGTCGAGTGACTTGAGTCATATGTTTAATGTTTTAATATTATCCTACACCAGCTAAACTAGTACTTCACTTTTCCAGCCTATTCAAAAATCGAAGGACCCAAGATTTTTTTTCCCTTGATCCTCTTTCAGAAAATGTTTCAGATGAGAAAATCTTCATATTTTTTTCTCAATCCAATCCTCTAAATCCACAGTTGCATATTTTAAGACGCCACTGCCAAGTCTTCTAGTTAATGATGGTGGCACGAATGATTAATGATTAGGTTGATGCTCAAATGATGGATATACTAAAAAGGATCGATATGCACATGTAAATGTATATGGTTGTCTGTAAAACCGACGATTCATTATTCTGTTTTAGCTATTTCGATTGTTATTGACATCATATGATACGGCTTGTGTTTCTTAGATAAAAAGTAGAGACATTTTCCTATAGGATACACATGTCGATTTTCAGACAACGAAATTGTACTACCATATGCTAATGCTAATTTCTCTCATCTTTTGTTCATCCACTAAATCTATTATGAGACGGTGTGTAGTATCACTGAATCAACCAGGGTTTTGTGTTTGCAAAAATATGGAGAATCAACTCTCCAATTCCATTCCACTAGTCTTAGCTACTTAAAAAGTATATTAGTCGAGATGGAGTAGTATGTACTAATTGTGTGTTTGTCTACCATTATTGTAGAAAAAATAGAGTAATAAATAGTATTTTTGAAAAATGTTTGGTTAAAATTTAAAGTAACTTTATTGGTTTGTGTATAGAATATTTTGGCCTTGTCTGGGCGCCCTTTGGAAGGAGAAAAACCAATTATTTGCTCGTTGTAGCCCACCATTGTTGACCCCTTCTCTCAGGGGTGGGTCCCAGCCGTATCCTCCAACGGCCATATTCTTGCTTTTAATCCATGAAAATAGCAAAATCAGACAAGCCCTTTATTGGCGGCCTGTTTGGTAGAGATTAAAATTGAAAATTTAGTCATTACTGTTGACTTTTATTAGACGGGTGGGACCCAATAAGGTCATATTTTCAATTTTAATTGGATTTTAATTGTTACCAAACATGCTCTTGGTGAATGTGCGGTGGAGAATCTTATTGTGGCAAACAATGTTTTGGAATGATGAGAGACAAACAGGGTCTAGCTCCTGTTTGACGCACATTATTTTAAAATTCAATTTTTCAATCACACATTTTTCAATAAAATAATATCTTTCATCATATAAATAATTTTTTCTTACTTTTTAATCATATATTTCTCATCATATCATTATTCAAAATACATATTTTCATCAATGATAACCATCAAACAGTGTTTTTTCATGTGCCTCTCAAGATTTGAAAGTTTAGCCATCATGGATGAAAATAAAAATAAAATGTTGAACATAATTATTTATTTATTTATTTTGGTTTCTTTAAATTGAAAAATGAAAATATTAACCTGGCTATATACGCGGAAGAAAATATCAGTCAAACGGATATTTAAACCTTGTGCTTCTTTGGCCTTCTCGACGTAATACATACTGTCGCACGATCATTTTTTCGTGCCTTTTTCAGGATTGATTAGGGGGGTTTTATGAGAGATGTCGAATCTATACAGAGGGGATTTCAATTCCAAAATCGATTACGTGTTCAAGATCGTATTGATCGGCGATTCAGCAGTGGGGAAATCGCAGCTTTTGGCGCGATATGCAAGGAATGAATTTAGTTTGGACTCAAAAGCAACTATTGGAGTTGAATTCCAGACACGAACACTTGAAATTGACCACAAAACTGTCAAGGCTCAGATTTGGGATACAGCTGGTCAAGAAAGGTAATTATTTTGATATTTGATTCGCAGTTTCTGTTTGCATAATTATGTTTCGATTTTGTTCAGTTGAGACTTGTATTTTCTTCGTCAGCCGATACATTGGTGGTTTTGCTTTGTTGTTATTTACTTAAAGTAGTTAATTAGATACTTATTGTGATGCATTTTGAGCTACATTTATATAACATATATAGACAGACTGCAGTTGGAATATAAGAAGGGAGAAATGAGCCTATGTTTTAGATCATTTCTTTTATATGCAATCCATGATATAACCAAGCTAACTTTGTTGAAGCATTTTACATCACTTTTGGTCTAATTCACATCACTTTGTTATTCACTTTTTAATCTATATTTCACATCACTTTTGGTCTAATTCATGTCCTTATGTTCCTTCACAATTTTTATTTTTATTTTTTCTTGGAGTTGTGTGGGGTTGGGGTTTGGAATTTCTCACTGTTTTAAACTTTCTGTTAATATCTTTTGAGTTCCTACTAAATATATTGAGAGGTTGATAGTAGGTATTTGAAGATTAGCTGAAGAAATTCTAACATTCCCAAATTTTTGTCTGTTATCTTGACATTTTTCTGCCAAGTTCAGCAACGAGTCTCCATCTTTGATGATAGTAGTGTTTCATCTTATGTATATTATGATGTCCTAATGCCACAATAAGTGCTAGTTGGACAACAATTACAGTATCACTTAAAACATTTTCCCTACAGTTTATGATTATGCTGATAATGTTGAACTGGTTATTATAGCACCGAGGAACTTGACGTTTTGTCTAGGTTGTATGTGTCTGTATTATTCATTCAGGAACGAGGAATTGTAGAAGATGTTGCACAGAATTAGAGCGGATTGAAGGAGATAAAGAAGTAGAATAAGGATTTTATGTGATTGTAAGATACTCGTGAAGGTAATGCAAGTTAAAGAGAAAGTTAAGATAGATGTGTGGGTATACTAGAATGAGAGAAAGAAAGATGGCATGAATGATCGGTAAATTAAGGTACTCATGAACGAGGTGGCATGCCTTACGCAGACACTTTAGAAGCTCTTGCCAAACGGAATAGAGAAATTAGATTCGTGCAATTGACCCCAAGTCATCTGGAATAAGGCTTAGCTTGTTGCTATGAGACTGAAGATTTACATTTCTCATATTAGAAGGTGCATAAATGATGCATTGAGAAGATATTCATACATCTTTCTTACTTTATTAGCTAGCTCTGTTATGACAGAACATAGAAACCTCTGACTTCTTGAATTCAGCAGCAATCATAGTAAGAATATTAGCAGTGAATAGGTGTGCAGTTTGTGAAGTATATGCAGTGGAGAATGAAACAGCATTTCTATATATTGGTTTGGCAATTGCCTGCTCCGGTCCCAAGGCCAGGATTTCTTGATTACATGTCAACAAGATGGACAAATTTACGGAAGATATTTTAGGGCAAAAGGAACTGTTCTGCCTCTCCTGTATCTGGGTTGAGCATTTGTTTGTGTGTTATGTTTTGTTGGTGAACTGACTACCCCTTTTATCACAGAAGAAGACAGTAAAGGGAAAAGCGTGTTTTCATATCATGTTTTTTCTTACAATACAAATCAGTGAAATCACTCGTTATCTAACTACCAACTGAAACAGAAAGCCCACAACTGACTTAATCCCGTTGTTCAACCCCCTTCGCTCACAGGGTTCTTTCTTTCCTTTCCACACTGTTTTTCTCTTTCCTGCAATGGTATGTTAGCTTCATCATTTTGAAGGCAGTTCAACCATCTACAGTTATAAGAGACTGGATTAATTAATTTGCATGGGCGTTCACCTAACTATTGATTTATTTCCAAAAACGAATTGTACGAAAAGTTTCGCTGTGTATCATTCTAAAATTAGAGGCATCAATTTTTATGACAAAAAGCAGAAAGGACTGACTGCTTTTACAGAGTACTCTATCACGTAAATGGGATTCACAATCTTTAAACATGCCTGTAAAACTCTTTTACATTATTTCAGTAGCTATTTGGCTGGTCCACGCAGTGGTCATCATTTTACTTATCATTATGCAGATTTAATTCTCTTTTCAGAAAGGCAAATGAAAAGAAGTAAAATATGTGCATATATCTCAACTGTTCTATATACATAATGTATATAAACGTATAAAAATAGGCAAAATGGTGCACCTGCTTATTCTATTTCCTGGCTATATTTCTTTGGGATGCCTTGAAGATTTTTCTCAAATTTTTTAAATAACAAATTACAATATATATTAGAACCAGAATTCGTTGAAAATTAGTTTTGTTAAATTTACTGAATTTGAAGGTAGAGATTTTGAACAGCTCTGCAACATTTAATTGGTTGATTGACCTTCACGTATTATGAGAATATAAATGCATGGATGCAGGATATGTTAAACTTTAAATCTCTCTGTGCAGAATATTTGGTGGAAATGATGAGTGAGAAAAATCAACTAAGGTTTCCACTGTATAAGATAATTGACATTTATCTACTTGGATATAAGAGTATTAAAGAATCAATTTCATATCCTGATTGTCTTCATGTGAGTTCAACTACAGACTTAATTTATTTCAAAGTTCATTGTATTCTTTTCATTTAATATGCATTTGGGATTATTTTTTGTTGAAGGCCTTGGCATGATTATCAAATTGAGTATATATGAAAGAATTACTGAGCCCTTGTTTGCTACAGATTCTTTTAAACTCATTTTTAACCCCCCATTCTCCCACTAACTAATTTTGCAAGTGAACCAATAACTTCTCTATACCTTTGAACCCCACATTCCCCATAAAAGAGTGATCACGTTTCACAAAATATATTTTTAAAAAATCTACATCAAACAGGTGCTAAATATTGCTCTATTTGTGTCCATGAACTGCTCCTCAAACTCCTCAGGGAATGTGGTCCGAGGATTTTCTAGTTCATGTTTCATGTTTTTATTCAGACTTTGGTCTTTATGTCTCTTGATGGGAAAACTGATATCGTTTATTCATCAGTGCTGTTCATAAAAAGCTTTGTGTCATATGAATGAAATACATATCCTTCTGTGACAAGTTATTGACTGTATCGTACACTGATCGTACCGAAAGATTGAGCTCACATGCATTTGAGCTTTGACTAACAATCTTGTATAGAAAAAGATAGTACAGTTACAGTAAAAATGTTTATCAAAAATATTTTATCACATAACAGGATGCGGCTTTCCCAGTTAACAAGGTTGGTGGCGGCCACCTTCCTTCTTCAGTGCTGTCTATCTATCTTCCTGTCTCTAAAATTTAAGATAATTTAGAATCCATTAACATTCTACATTAAGCTACTCTGCATTGGTAAGATTGTATAATCTAATGTGGATCAGACTTCGGAGCCTGAATTTATTATGGGGCCTTATATGGAAAAACTCACTAATGCCTATCCTAGCCAAGATGCACAGCAAGCTGTGGGGCTAAACATATAGCATTCTAAAAGGGTAATGTTAATTATCGGAAATAGATGCACTAATTGACCTATGTCGAGACTCATATGATCAGTTTAGTAGAATCAGTGTAGAGTAGTTTTCAATTCCCTTTGGCATGTCACAAATGCCAACCTGATCTTAGTTTCTCTTTTGGCATGTGAAGTTCAAAAAATATGACACATTGGAGGAGGAACCAAATTAATATATGTCCCGTGCTCTTTCGTATTGAATTTTCTTTTCCCGTCTCTCTTTTTTAGTTGCAGTTGCAGTATGCCTCCTTTATTGTGCGTGGAGAAAGTATTTTTTTACTAATGTTCAATAATTATTCCACTTGATGTTGCAAATTTGGTGACTTCAGATATAGGGCAGTGACTAGTGCATATTACAGAGGTGCGATGGGGGCGATGCTGGTTTATGACATTACGAAGCGTCAATCATTTGATCATGTGGCTAGGTGGTTGGATGAGTTGCGAAGTCATGCTGACAAGAATATTGTTATCATGCTTATAGGCAACAAATCTGATCTGGAAACCCTTCGAGCTGTACCTGTGGAAGATGCTAAAGAGTTTGCCCAGATGGAGAACCTATTCTTTATGGAAACATCAGCCCTTGAGGCAACCAATGTGGAACCTGCTTTCCTAAATATCCTGACTGAGATTTATCGCGTTGTCAGCAAGAAAGCCCTTGTGGCCAATGAGGAAGCAGAATCTGGAGGAAATTCATCTCTTCTGAAAGGAACCAAGATCGTTGTTCCTGGCCAGGAGCCAGTACCAGCAGAAAGAAAGTCCAGCTGTTGTGGATATTCATAGGCCCAATCCTTTACTCTTGGAGTGTGTACTGTTGTATTTGTTCTATCTGCTGGCATATGCCGCATATCTGACATACGATGTACATTTCTCTTTTTGTTACAATTAGATTGTCCATCCACAACATGGACATCTGGGCCGATAAAAACTTGAAAAGAAGTGATTTTGGTGATATATGTTGTGCGAAGTTATTTCGTTTTGGTGTGTAACTCATTCCCTGCCTCAATGACACGGAAAAAATTGAAACCAAGATATAAATATCTGGAAAATTTTATAATTCTGATCTGCATCAAGGTATTGTCATGTGACTTTATTATCTAATCATAGGATCCTGTATCAATTTCAAAATCACCAGAATGTGATCAAGTAGTTAGCTCCGGTGCAAGTAAAAGCACTGGTTGCATCGTCGAAAGGATAGCTATACAAGGTTTGGCAAGCTTGTTTGAAAATTTGAGAATAATTTGTAGGCTTGCATGTGTGGACTATTCAATTCTCCAGTGCAACAGTATTGGGTTGGGGTTGATTGAAAGCGAGGCAGGCATAGACACGCACTGTCGCCTTATTCCCTCAGGCCACTGCCAATTCTGGAGGGCATGCTCTATTCAAATCTGATACGCAGTTTACTGCATTACAATTTCCGGTCCCTCCTGAAGGGACGATGGAAATTGGCTGGTTATATCGATCGGCAAGGCTGACATCGTAAAAATCTTGTGGGCTGTTGAGGGTGAACTCCGCTAGTGACACTGGTGGCGTACTACCAGCACCGTTACACTGCACAATGCCACTACAGTCACCGGAGGTGCAGCTTCTCTTGCTGGATTGATCAAAAGTGCATCCATTACGAGCCCAGAAGCCCGACCGCTCTGCACTGCAGGTGCATCGACAGTGGTGGTTTCGGCTGGTCCAAGCTGGAAGCCACCATTAATCAGTAGAGGTTTTCCATCTGATAAAGTAGCTGGCCATATAGTGTCTGGACATTTGTTTTGAAATTTGAAAACTGCAGCGTTTGCTCCTGGGAAGGATAAAAATCTTCACAGTTAGTACATAAGAAGCGGAAGATTTCGATTCAGTACCATAAGCCCCCTGTTTTGTTTTGCTAAAAATCTGAATTTTAACCAATCGTGATAAAAGTTGATAAAATGTGGCTAAAAATTTGATAAAAGTTCTCACACTCTTAAGAAATGTATGATTGAAATTGAGTAGGAGAATGAATGAGTTTTAGAAAATGGAAGCCAAACAGGAGTTAAATATCATTAAGAAATTCCATACTAGGACAACAGAGAGGTGCCAGAATAATCTATATATGCATGTGTGTGACTTATGATTTTAATAAAATCCGATATTTTCTTATATTTTTCTAAAATAAGTGAAGATTATAGGCAATCACAGTAAAGATCACAACTGGCCATATTTGGTAAGTAAATAGAAATGAGTGATGAATAAGTAAGTAGTATTTGTAAGTATGAATATTTAAATGAACTAAGTTTTACAAAAAGTGTGTAAAGCGCGAATAATGACAAATATAATCAAGTACAGAAAAAGTCTATTCCATTTCTACAATGAATTCAATATTATTTACTATTGAGTATAAATATTTTATGGTGTAAATTTTGTTTTTGCATGAAAGAGTGAATCAAATTCATCATGGTATCATAGCCGCGTTACTCGAAACTAAAATCGGCTAAGATTAAATGCAAAGTAA